>JAODUI010000031.1:5024752-5051366 GCA_027563995.1 Papilio gigon
TACCTATAAATTTTTGTAGAAAAAAAAAACAACACTCGTATGATACATGGTTGAAAGGAAGCCTCTTTGAATATATTTACGTCAAGCGAGTAAACCCTCAAAGCCGCAAAGTCATCCTGATACAAAGATAAATTGTACAACAGATTGAGGAAGCGATACGTTAAGAACGAGGAAATTTGTTGTATATTATATCAATAGATGTACTTACGACCTATACATAACAAAACCCCGTAGAAATTTCGTACTCTGCAATGATTATCTGTAGGGTGTCAAAGTTACATTAAGAGCAAACGTTACAATCGTAAACCCCTCAAAGATGCTACATTGTACGAATTTTTTTCATATTTGATATACGTGTTCTAATGATCATTAAAAATGTATGCACACCACATATCATTCATTCCGACATAAAATCCTTTATATAAACAATTTGAATATAAAAGTAATATAAAAAATATTACAGTAATACATTAATTTAGTTAATTTAGTGAAATGCCAGGATTGCAACTCAATAGTGGTGAAGCCTACAACAACAAGTTTTCTTCAAATGGCCCCCTAGACCATTGGAATACCACGCGAAGACAAGACATTATTCATAAAACATATATGAACACCTCACAAGCTGTCATTTAACATAATAAAACACATTTCAATTCACAAAAGAAAAACAATACGAAATGGAACGAACGCGTGGCCCATATTACACAAAACCATTTACATATGGCCTTGTACCACAAATCATTAAGTCTAACTTGAAATGTCACAGCACTGAATTATAAAAGTCGCAGTCCGGGCTGAACTAAGCGCATTCAGTCAATTGATACTTTGGCAAAGAATAATAAACAAGGCCCTGTGAATCGTTTGACGGGCGGCGGACCAACAGTGGCCTTTATCGGCCGACCCCGACCCATATCAACCTCCCCTCGCATGAATAAATAAAAGCTCAATTTGCTGCTCACGCGTTTAGCCGAGCCACCGCAACGCATTCATATAAACGTCTCCGTTCTAAAATGAACTTCCCTGAATCCTCGTCTACTTCCTTGCTAATCATAATAGCTAGTGTCAGGTTTTTTTTAAGTTCCATTTACCATATATAACCGCACTATAATCTTCATTTATTGAACAATAGAAGACAACTGTTTATCATTAAATTATGTTATGCCTTGAGAGCAAGTGAACATGTCTTCGATATTGTTTAGTGTTCCATGGTGTAATCCCTTTATACACAATAAAAGTTTTATGCTATAAATATTATTTATGCACGTTTTAAAACATTATTTATTTTAATTATGTAAATATATAGTAATGTCTGACCCTATCGGCAGTGTTATACCTCGGCGAGTGTATATATAAAATGGTCGTGCTGTCAACGAGTTATGTTAAACCCAATCGCACACAAAAGCTGGCCGCTCTTGTTCGGGTCCTTTATTGAATTGAGTGGGGACGGCATTGCCTTTATTATGAATGCTGTTTAATATTTAGTAGGAAATTACGTTCCATATAAACAGGTCATTCGCTTTTTCTTCATGATTTCTTTATCAAATCTCATTCGAGAAAGGAATGCATGTGAATAAATTTTATACATTCTTGTATTAAAGTACACATTACATTTTAAACATACTTACTTACTCCCTTGGCGCAGTGAGCCATAGTGGGTCTTGGTCTTACTAAAAAAAAAATACTGGTATATCCTATTTTATAAATCTATTTAACAAATCTAAATACAACCTACAAAGTAGTCAATATAAACAAATATAACTCAATTATCTCATCATCAAAAATAATGACAGCAAATGTTATTTGTATCCACGACATCCACATTGTTATAAATTTTTATTGGTATCTGTAGAGGCTAGTACAAGCTGTGTGTATACGAAATGAAATTCTTTTCCTCCATTACACGGCTGTCTGACATTGTTACAATAAAGAAGTAGCTGCCATTTCCTCGCGAGCACTAAGCCAGCGCGAGGAGCGGAAACACGAGCTGGAGATTTTATTTGCTACGTACGCGGCGGCAAAAAAATTCGAGATCGTAAAATACAATGCCGCACATACATTTTGCTTTACACAAAAATTTCGCATCACTTTATATTCCTTTTATTGTTGATCGTTAAGTGTTTATTTATTGCCTATACAAGTTTTTGTTAGTCCACAAACATACAATGCTTCATTTAAAGACGATAACGCCTACACTAAAGTTTAAAAACAATTTGAGCCCTATTTATGCTTTTAAAAGAAAATTGTAGAGAAATAATTTATTAGGAGACTATTTACATCTCAATAAACTTATTTCATTTTAAGCTCAGTTCACCAAAATGCGGAACTTATAAAGTATATTTACTTGTACAATACTGTTATGGTAGTGTCAACTTTTCGCCGTTATCTAACCAATAATACCACGACATATTTACGAAATACAAGCACAGTACTTAAGTGTAAATCGATCAAATGCGACTTAACTCCGTGCGCACAACTAGGGTTTACTACGTTGTGAACAACATACTCGATACGTACTAACTCGAGTACGTTGGCTCGACACAAATATATCATTTGTTTGCGGCGGGATTAGTGCGCCCGCTACTCCTACCTAGAGTGACTCATTAAGGGAAACCCTTTCGTGACTCGATTCGTTATCGCGCCGCGACATCGAAAATAGCCCGTCCGTTCATATTGTTATTTTCACTCATGCGAAAAGCCGGCTATTTTATATAATGAACGCGATTCCATGCAATACATTTCTAGCTATTGAAACGCTTTTCAAATTACATTTAAATGGAACTGACGTCACTATTTAAAGTGTTTTATTTTTATTGAATGTATAATTTCCGTCACGAAATCTATTAAAGTATTTATTTCCGTAATACACCGGATAAAGTCGACACAAGTTACATATTTTTCTTTTGTACATAGTTACACTATTGGTATTATTATTTTAAATAGTAAAAAGACAATATTCCTATTTGTTATCCATTCCTTTACAAATTGGAATAGATTAACTCTGACAATATAATCTACATTGGCGCGACTCACCTTGAGAACAAGTTGCATTAATCAAAACAAACAATGTTATAGGTCGACCTTGCTTCATTTAGCTAAAAGGTAAGCGTAATGAATAAGACAATTTTTTTTTTGTCTTATCGAGTTTATTTTATAGTTCGATAATGACGGCAAGATGGTAAAAATGGTCTGATAATTATGATTTTCTTGAATAATTTACCATCAATTTCCAAGTAGATCATAGAATGATTTTATGCATTTAAATATTAACACAATAAAATGTAGTAAATATCAATTAGTATTTAATGCTAAGTGGAGTTGTAAACAAGGCCTGAACGAATTTAGTCGTAAACCTTTCAACAAACACAATATGATCACTTATTTAAATTACCACCACGATGTTTTCATAAACATGGTCGCGGCCTCAATCACACCGTTAGTTGAGCGTAGCCGTGTTTACTTACAATGTGTAACAATATTATTGTACGTGGCCACAACGAGTGCGTGTACTTCGTAAATTCGACTGCAAGAGCCCGGCCGCGAGAGTCGGTCAACAGCGGAACGTGTGAACCATTAGCGTCGTATTTTAAATGAATCTATTTTTAATGGTTCATGTTTGTTCAGGTTCTACACTTTGTTATATAAGTGTTATGGAATCAGATTAACAAACAGACAATTTTGTGGGCATTTTAAATAATACCACGAAGTATTAGTATTCTATAGTTAGTTGTTGTGATTAAAAACTTATTTCTCTATTTGAAAGTAGAAATAAAGCTTAGATAACACAAATTTTAAAGTTATCACAAACACTGAAAGACATGTTGCAGTCAAAAACTAGAGTCGAGTGGCAATAGACTGGCCGCACAAGTCGCATCTGCTTCAAGCAATAGAAAAGATAGGTTTTCAAGTGCTCTCCGCAATATAACGTTGCCTCCAATATAATAGACCTCCCACAATAGCAAATTATCAAACATTAATTATTAAAACACATTGAATAAAAACATTCACACTTGTATGATTTTATTGAAGGTATCGATTATCTATACTAGCGATTCTATACCTTAGCTAGGTCTGCCCTTGGTTTACCGGAGTGTTTACCGGACGTAAGTCGATACAACATCCTGTCCGGCCGCAATTTTATAGTTTCCCCGATACCTTTGAATAACTGTAGAGTTTAAAGTCCGTACCAAAGTAGTTAAAAAATTATGACATAAAATACCTTAATAATAAACACGACGATTTATTACACAGTTTACATTTTTTAGAACAACTGGAAATCATGGATTTTTTAGTGACGAGACTAGAAGGTTTTTTAAAATTGCATATAGTAGAAATATCTGTCATTAAAAGCTTTACGACGCTACGAAACATACAATCAGGTTTCCTCGTGTGAATAACAATACGTCCCGACTGTAGTCGACAGAATCCCGACATCTATCTCCATGTTGACCTTTGTTGACCCGCGACAATGAAAAGTTGATCACACATATTGTTCAGCGCAGAAACGTCTCCCTGAATCACCACACGTGAAGTAATTTGATGTACCAAATAAGACCAAGAGTACAAACATGGCTACCTTATCGAGAAATGGCTTGAAATATTCGTACAAAAACTTGTTATTTGACAGTCGCCATATTTAGACTACGTATATTTCGAATTCTGGTTTCAAGATATATGTTCTAATCATACAGACGTTTTTTATACGTTTGCATATTAAACATCGCCATCTTGACCGTAATACAATTTCCATGTCGTAATAACTATGACGTAAACTACGTCGTAAAAATGCTAATAATAAAATTCAGATCGTATTATTACTTTCTTTTTTTTTTAGAAGATAGAACTGCGAGAGCTACATGCGAGTGACTGGCAGGGGACGGCGCAGGACAGGCGACGTTGGCGATCTCTTGTGTCGGGGGCCAAGACCCACTTTGGATCACTGAGCCAGCCGATTAGTAATAAAATTCAAAGCCAGATGTCCGCTGTGACTTTAATTGATCATTAATCAACATCGAACTAGTTTAAACAGGGTAAGTTTCTAAACCAAAAAATTTACAATAAGACAACACGACCTTTACGATACACAAAATTGACTTGGCCTTCCTATCAGTCATTTATTAGATAAAAACTGTTTTTGTTGACCCACGTGGCGGCTAATTTTGGAGGTTTTTAATAATGCCATACATTATAGAACTGATTCAATAATACGTAGATATTTCTTTGGTTCGCATTCGAATTCATTAATTATGATACCAATTAAAACGCACTCATGACGTAATTGTAATAAATAAATTAAAATTTAAACTAATCATTGCAAAATAAGGAAGAGACGAAATTAATATTGCTCAGAACAAAGCAATCTCGTGCTTTCATCGCCTTTCGACGAATAATTTACGTATACGATACCATTCAAAACGATTACTGAATTACATAAGATTTTGCTAAATAAAATTAGATTTGATCTCCAACACTTTACGACATAAACAACAGGAAATTAGTTCAGCACTCACTGCGCCCACGACACTCGTGTTGTGAACCAGTTATTTAATTTTTTTAGACTACATTAGAATAACAATTTAAATATTAATATCACCAACTTTACATTTCCTAGTAGATCTTGTTTGTTGCCTTCTCAAAATGAATTGAAATAAGAATTGATTTATAATAATTATATTTTCAATTATTGTATAATCTCGTCGTGGGATTCCACTGCAACATTTGTATAAAAATATTCTTGTCGCTGCTTTTTCAATTATTATGACAAGGATGACAATACCATTGCGTACAAATGTGTACACTAGAAGCGCGATGAGATGTAGATATATTAAAGGTTACATATTTTATATATAATACGTAACAAATATACATTTAGTTTCAACAGTCATATAAGTCGGTGGCAATCGTTTCATTGTTCGAAACAATAAAATGTCAACTATCAAATTAAGCGACGGTCAAACGAGTAATCGCTCACAATCTCAACCAAGGTTAACCACAATTTTTAAACACGCGGAGCAGTCGTAATCACTAGATACATTTTAGGAATCGTGGAATTAGAAGCATCATTAATAATGTATTATAAACTAAATGATTGTCTTAAAAGATTCTCAAATGTAACCGACTTTCTATTTCTTATCGAAATAATCATATCAAGTATTAGTGGATATCTGTTGATTGAATTTCCTTAGCGAGAACTTCTACTATTCGCGGAAGTATAATAATATGTAGTAATTACTAGATATATTAAAAAAAAAAATAGTGGTTGATATTTCGATTTACACCTAAAACAAAGAGGTAGTCTCCACCGATGCTTCACCTACACTTAAGTCATACGAGTTGAATCACGCAATCCGGCTATTGTTTCACAAACACAAAATCAATACTCCATACAATTTCGCTCTATACCAAATCTATTCCTTAATATATGAGTCGTGAAAAGTTACATTCATTTCAGTTGACTTAGCAGCCTATACAAGTGTCGGACAGCAATAGAATCAGGTAGGTGAACGGCCGCGGCGGCGCGGGGACTACGTAGCCTTCGTCGATTCGCGAATGACCATGTAAAACCTAACGATACAACTTATCGACAACTGCACAAACAAGGTCGGCCTTATACAAACATGATTAATACAGATAAAATTCATATTTAAGTTCCAACTGCTTTTTCATCTGCGTACACGATTAGATTACGTTTGTAAGTAAAGATAGTAAAGTCCATTAATCTTCCAACACTTATGACGATAAAACGGCGATATTTCAACGTGGTTTATGTTTATAGTATGTATCCACCAAGGCCGACTCATTAATTTACTTAAACATATCCTTCGTTGGATATATCCGTCTTACAATACAGTTACGCGAAGAAATACTTATTAATTTCGCTGTACTCAAATCCAAGAGTCTAACCATCTTACTAGCGCCGTAATTCACAAAGAGTTTTAAAAACTTTTGGTTCGTAGCAAAAACGACAGCCATTTGTTTAAAGATCAGAATCGTTGACAGGATCCAAAGTCTTTATAAAGATTAATCTCTCACTAATTATACACATCCAGCATCATAACTGAATAAACAACATTTTTTTGCCTGACGAAACTTGTCGGATATATAAATAAACATTAATTAAAATTACTAAGTAGCTTTAATCTAATACAACTGACAGGGTTAAACAGCATGTCAAACTTTACTTATCCAACCGTTTTCAATACGTACTTCTTTATAAAAAGTATGCGAACTGAGGTTCTAAACTGGAAAATACCTATTTTCCTTCAAAGTCGGACTCTTTAAAATCTTCTACAGCAGATAATGTACTTGTATCAATGTATTTCATATAAGGATGACTAAATCATAAATCGTCTGCACAACCAAGAACAATTTGTCTTCATTAGAGCAATGCATTAGTTCATTGTTCGTCATGTTTTATAAGTTATTTCCACATGGACCGTGCATTCAATTTAAGAGTTACACATACAGGCATGAATATGGACTTCATATAGACTTCTGATACCCTGGTAAGGGAACGGGTCGTATTATTCAATACACGAGTCATCGGTTAGTAGACGTATCTATTTTTGGATATTAACGTCTCCATTATTTTTATAAAAGAGCATATGTTTGTATCATCATATTGACATGGTTCGACATACTCAATGTTGTTCCACCACTTTAACAACGCTATCGCAAGCATATCTATATTTACAAAAGAATTCTGAATACATTGAAACCGTTTATGAGTTTAATGGATAAAAAGGTAAACAAAATGTTGCCTAGACAAGTCAACTAAGCACCTGCCACACATTTAAACGGGGCCTCGCTAAACGTTTTCAAGCGGAATTTACTTGGATCCTACAACTCAGGTTACTTTATATTTCAACTTTGTTTTAAACGTATAAAACATTTTACACTACTGACATACATAGTTTTTTTTTGTTTTTTTACGATATAACTCAAACAAGTATAAAATAAACGTTTGTTCACGATTATCACCAACATGCGAATGAGATGTAAATGCATTGTTATGCATGACCAATAAGACGGCGTGTGTCGTTGTAGTTTTGAATTCAAATTAACCACGCCTGTCTATCTGATCGTATCAATTTAAAACTACTGAATTTAGATTGAAACATTTTTGAACAACAAATAGAGAGGAAGTGTTATAATTCATTGAATCAGCTAGCGTATTAGAACTTATCAGAATTATGATCATAGAAAAATAGTCAACTTCCATTACCCAATACCTTACTTAATAAATGGACAATTAACATTGAACAGAAACTCAAATCGGTACCGATTATTTTCGAGCCCATTGGGGATCTTCTACAAGGTAAGTGGGAAGGGTGTGGTGACACCGATTTACACGTGAGTTGTGCCGTTTTTACAAGTAGTGTAGTGAAATGTCTCACAAAAGTTTAAATAATTTAGAAACTCAAATAATTCAACTTAAATAGAACTACATAAAATAAAAGAAAATCCATCATTAATCAAATTTTCAAGCACAATCCTTGAAGGGGATTCAAAGATATATCAGTATGCCAGACGACATTTTACAGCTATTGTAGTCTGGCAACTATGCTGAGTCAGACCAGACAATTATTTGCCCTGCCTTCCTAAGTAAACACGTACATTTGCTCCATCGTCATGGGACATACACAACTATATTTTGAGCCAAAAAAAAAACTATGCAAACAATTTAAGATTACAATCAAAAAGGATCGTTAATCATCGATAGAATCGTTAATACAAATTAAGTTGAAAGCACTCAACCACTTGATTTCCCGCGTAACATAATAAAATTGCAGCATAGCAACAAGATACATTCACATGTTTGGTTGCCGCAAAAATTATCGCAATCAAGTTCTTGAGGTTTGCGCAAGAGTTTTTGTTACGTTGGCAACATTGACTGTTCCCGAGCAAGTGTGGGAACGAGCAGGCGCGGGACTCGTCTGGAGCCCATGTGAGTCGAGCAGACGTGCTACATCCGCCCGAAAGCGCTGCATGTAGGGACTCCAAGCGTTCCACTTTTATAAAACATTTCCTTAATTCTTACATTATAACAATTACTATACTGCACTTAAATATGTAATACCAAATGAAATTAGATTACATTAACACGTAATTTACAATTTTTTGGACAAGACAGTAAAATTCGTAATGAAATAGTTTGTCATATGGAGATATAAAAGAGATTTATATTCAAAAATATAGTACACACAGTGTCTAAATTTAGTCTCATAATTAAAAAATAAAGTTAACATTCAGTTAATGTAACAAAATTGAGATGACATTTTAAAATGTCTTCTCAAACGTCCACCGTCTCGAACGACGACTTGTTTGTTACAAAGTTTTAACAGTTGTGGTCGCCCCAGCTGCGCGCAACTTGACGTCGCGATTTAAGTGTTTATTTATCAGCCTTTGTTACAATCAAAAGATTAACGATAGCGTCGCACGCACTTACTTACAACTGCTGCCAGCTTTTTTTACATAACGTCTTTGTAATCCGCAATAAACCGTGCTGGCCTTGGAATTTTTCGACAAATAAACGAGAGGTTTACAATATGGCAAAGCGTTGTGGATATTTGCTTTGGAAATATCCAGGTTTGATTCTCAGGTTCTAGAATCAAACTTCTTATATAAATTTTACATTCTACAAATGTTTTACCTTTTTTTTAATTTTATTAAAACCTTGTTACTTCACTTTTCAAAACTTTATGTCTTAAGTGGACCAATGGTGTCAATCGTGTAACGTCTTCTTCGAGAACTATTTAACAGTTTGTTGAATTTGGATCGATTATTGCGTACGAGTGCGTGCGTCGATCATTAATCAAGTTTATTGTACATTGGCATTCATTTCTTGCTCATTCAATTGCTCGAATAAAATGCCGCGGCCGACTTTGTTATTCGACTCTAATGCTGGGCACGTTCCTTCATCGGCCATTTCGGAATGTCTTCAACGCTGATAGATAATTAGTAGATTTAAACGGCTTTATTTCCTTAAATCAATTAGAAATATCAGCAAATATTTTTCTACATTAATTATTATATTGATATTTTGATTTTGTTTTGATGGATTTATCATATTTTATCTTATCTTTAAATCGGGGTATTAGAGCAGAATATTTTAATTCTAATACAGGACTAATAACACAGTAATGTCTTTCATATGTACAGTGCTTTATTTGTTGCGTCATCTATGCACACATATGTTAATAGTTAACTCATTTTAATATTGTAAAATAAAATAAAAGCATCTCACACATAATGGTTTCGTACACCAACAGAGAAAACTAACTAACTAAAGTCGCACGGCGACCCGAAACATGTCTTGTCCTCCGACAATAAAAGTGTACAACTATCCCGCCGCCATCGCGACCCAGTCCGAGACTTGCAGCTCTATCAGGTCTTGTTGTTCCTCGTTTATCCAGCGATACCTGGGACAGCCAACTGGACGTCGACGACTTGGTCGTCCTAAGTCCGCGCTTTCTACGTTGCGACCATCATCTATTCTTTCTAAATGGAAAACTAACAGAGAAACTAGTTATAAATTATTTCGAAACTAATTTCTGACTACCCATCTTATCGTTCTTCGTCGGTCCATGTTAACTTTCGTATTCATAATATCTGAGAATCAGACTATAATAAAGGGATCATAATGTTATAATAGATACATAGTAAATGTAGATAAAAAAGTCTAGATAGAAAATGTTTTACGTATTTTTGATTAAGATTGACCTTAAATATAAACATTCAATTGAATGGTCCTAATCAAAAATAGGTCTACAATATAATACCTTTTTATGACGACATTTCATTTTTTTCATTCATACGAGGTCCCTCAAAATACTCCGTGTTTTTTCGCTGAGCTTCAACAACGCCTTTTTATACTAAAAACGAGAATAACATGCGTTTAAAAATGTTCCCGGATGAAAAAAAAAACACTAATACCACTTCCACATACTCTGAAAAGGGAGTAAAACGAAAACACCGACTTAACAGGTACAAAATGAAAGGAGTAACCGTACAGATTAAATTCGAAACGTTGGTCTCTGAAAAGAAAAATTCTCTTTCGGAGTCACATTTCCCCTCGATATTTAGTCCTGGTATCATACAAGCATGGTATGTTAGCGTTGTTTTTTGTGGAGAAATCAGGGTTTAATAGACAGCGACACCGTTTAGTAAATTCGCAATTAACAAAGACAGGCTGGGTCGATGTGAACGCGCCTCGTGGCGAGCAGTCTCGCCGCCGAGTTACCACCCGGTGTGGGCGGTGTGTGCCTCATTTAATGGAGCAATAAAAAATCTTCGACTGCGCTTACGTAATCCATATTATTTCCGCATCGGGACGGCGTCGGAGGTCAACGCGCGTGTGATTTTATCTTTCGACGGTAAACTTGTTATTTCTAAATATTTAAACAATACATACATTTAATGTTAATTTATTTTTTCTTTCAACACGATTAGAACAGAAGAAAACTTGTCAGTATAATCATAGGTAGAATAAATTATGTTTGCTATTAAAATTCATGTTTTCCTCAAGTCTGTTACGTTGTAAATTATGTTTTGATATCGTCTCCATTAAAACACGAGTGTATGTTAATCTTTCGAAGCAAAATCAAACATATGGTCCGCGTAGGCATATCAAAAGTGGTACAACTTTGTTTATATCATAATAATTACGTTACCACATAAAAATAAGTATTCAACTCCAAAATTTTAAAACTACATTTACATCCGAATTTACACTCTAATAAGTCCGAAGAGAAAAAGTCTTCATATAATTCCACGTTAATAAATTTTATACAAAAAACGACTAATCGCAGAGATGTAGACAAATTTAAAATTGGCAAAAGATTTAAGAGCGTCGACTCGAGATTTTACGTTCAGAAAGCAACAAAACAACAAAAGAAACGTTTAAGAATTTAATCAACGCTCGAAAGCGACTCGCTTCGGCTCACTTATTAAACTTGATTAAAGAGACAAGAGCCACTGTAACGGCAACGTAATCGTAGTTACATTAAAACAAAAACAAATTCCAAGATTCGCAAGAGGTAAAATTTATTGCGACTTTAAATATACAAACTTACCACGAACTCGAAAATAGAAAAACTAAAACCGCGCCGTGCAAAGGAGGAAAAGAGTGCGAAACAAATTCCGCTATAAACTTAAAGAATTACCCCTCCGGCCACTTCTTTTGTTTTATATCGGATATTGTATTTCACAATCGCCATTCATCACTCCCGACCGACAATAAATCTCAAATTAGAGACATTGTAAAGTTTTACGGACTCCCGGCCACAGGTAGAGCTCATATTTCTCTTTAGTTAAATAACTTGGCAAAATAAGAGACACGCAATATTCTTCAACGGTGTCTGGAACGAACTTAAGAAGTTTTAAGACGATATTCTCGCCGATTCCAGGCTTATTTTACAAGTAATTCCAAAAGGCACAAGTTTACAATCGTTATCAATTCAGCTACGAAATTATTTTACGATCTCACACGCTATAACATGAATCAAACACAAAATGCGAATTCGTCAGTCGGCTCTTTAAGTCAAGATGAGCATTATAGCATGTTATGTTTGTGCAAATGCAAAAAAATTTGTCGTCACGACCTTACCTAAACGAGACAAAGGTACGCATAAATTCTAACATCAACCCTAACTATTAAAACGTGCATTTTAAAGGATTTCGCACTGCGGGTGGCGGCGGTACACAACGAAGCAAGGCGCGCGATCTATTGTGACGCTTGTAAAGAAAGTCGGAACGAATCGTAAATGGGATCAGAGCGCCATTCGGCCGCCCATCCCATCGGTAGAAACAGTCCGTGTGCGTATTCAATACGGTCGATCCCCGGCATTATGCAACGTCACAAAGGAGGCCAAAGAAATTCCGCTCAGTTTATTTATCAGACTTTCGAAAGAATACACGCAGACTCCGTGTTTTTTGTGCTCGTAAGTCGTAAATCAGTCGGGCAATGGTCAGCAAGAAGGTCGGGCGACGGTCGCCGGGCGGCTTTCCTTTGTCCCTCGGTCAGCTGTGCCATGACGATGACAAAGGCATTAATGTTAACTGCACCAACAAAGTGTTCTGACCCATTTTGATTATGTAAATTTTATTTAAAACCGTAAAAGCCGCTACAATCTGAAACCTAATTTTAAGCACAATCTATAAACCTTCTTATGATATCATGATATTCCTTAAACATATTTTTTTCACAAGCATATGCAACTGTTTGTCACAGAGCAACAAGCGGTTTACCATGTTTGATATGATCACATGACACAGAATTGTAATCATTTGTTTTGATTCAGAAACCATTGACTTACTTGTGACATAATATTAATTGAACCCTTACAATGTGATTAAATTTTAAAGCAATGAAATAGACAAATCTTGACATAAAAGGAATGTTTAAAATTGAATAGAGTCTGCGACATCCATTAAGCGTCGTCGGGGATGTGTAAGTAACAGTTATTGTGTGGGGCCGCATTGTGCTGCCAATGACAGATAAGAGGCGCGTAATGAACAAGCGCGCAACAATGGACGCCTCTCGGGAGACAAGGCGCTCCCGCAAACGCTCAGCACTTAATGACGCCTTAAATCTAAACACTCTGCTCCTATACTACAATATAGGAATACTAATTTAAACGATTTAACACAAAACGTATGTCTACCCCAACGCCTACCATTACCGCTCTAAATACAAGCGTACTTAAGTCCAACAAATTTTATTGAAAGGTATCAGATCCGAACGATGACATTAAAGCCATCCTTATATTTTTCACGTAGCGTAATTTTGGAATGATTCACAACTAACATTAGATGGTATAAAAGAGAAAATTGTGTGCCTAGCAAATTTCTCTGAAAACTTTACATTTACGTCTTGTAGTAAGTGTATTTAAATGTATTTTTTCAACACGCTGAACATGGGTTACACGATGAAATAAAACTTTGATCATGCTCAAAGCTGTATAAATATTCGAACGATAATGTAACATAACTACAGCACCCGATAATGTCGAATAAAATACCGTACACGCTAGTACAAATAGTGGTCACGCCTACGGCACAGCGCGGCGCTGCGAGACCGACTTTCTCCACGATTCTCTTCTATTTCAACACGGCTAGACGATGCCGGTTCCAACTTGATAATTTACCGAATCGCTTTTCCCATCTTAAACCATTCATCGGAATCGTTTGTGATTCTGGTGACTTTGTACCGGGGAACTGAGCGCTATATGATCCTTCTAATGATATTAATTTGAGAAAAAAACGCTAGAACTGAACCTATCGTGCATTATAAAGCTAATTACATTATTTGTATTAAAATAGCTAATATTACATGTTACACCAAATTTTAAGTTTCACTTTGTCCATTCTTACCCTATTTAGTGCTGACATTTATGGGACAGACAATTTCCTCCGCTTCCTTATACTTTGTATTTATTAAAAATAAGTCAAAGAATTGATACCAGATCGATTAATTATTTAATTTAGATACTGACTCTCTATCAAATACACAGTTATTAAATAAAAAAACTATTTTATTAAATCACAAAAGATTAAAGCACTTTTCTTTTCGACAGTATCATACAATTTGAGAACAAGAAAAGGAATGGAAGCAGTGGTAGAGCACGGGGCGATACAAATCTGGAGAATGTAAGCGGAGTATAGATGTCCGGGTAGCAATGTGCCGCGCTCCATCCCGGTAGTTGCAAGCGATTGAGCGATTACCAGCTCACCGATATGCGGAAATCGAATGGGGCCGCTGCTATTGTTTATTGTACGCTACACTCCGCGTCGCAACTGATAACCGTACAGAGCGATACAACTCTAATATATTACTCTGATTTAAAGTTAATTGCATTGTACCATGAACACAGAGCTACAGTCGTGCAGTTTAATAAGGGATAGTATCAACTCGAAGTAATTAAATAGAGCTTATTTGGTAATGTTTTGATTTTTAATACCACAATATGCGTCAATGTTATGCGTAGAGCTGATGAACGCATAAACAAGACGATGAGATTTAATATGGATAACTATAAAGGTAGAGAAAGACCGAAGAAGGCGTGGACGGATTGTGTGAAAAGTGATAACCGTAAGAAGTATGATTTCAGATATGAATGCTGACAGATTTTTGGAAGAGTACTGTGCCGACTTTCCATGGGGAAAAGGGCAGGTTGATATTGATAACGTCACTAAAATCTATTGATAGAGTATATAAAAGGTAATAATAATATTTATATTGGATTAATTAAATTGTCAATGTATCCTGTCTACACTGATTGATTTTTGTCAAGAAAAACCGTGTATACGGTGTATCAAAAATTAGTGCATTGTTAGAAAAAAAAATGTATGTAATTGTAAATAAAACCTTATCAAGGAACCACATGACAATTATCTGTATAATGACCACATTCCCGGTGTACTTCGTGAAATTGATACCTTAAACAAATGCCGTGACGATACAAATTTATGAGCAATGCAATGCTTCAATTATGATTAATACATTTTTATTTAACACGCTTTCTCTCATTAAAGGAATGCAGGTCGGAATAGTCGCCGTTTCCTGCACACACAGGTTTGCACAGGACAGCTGCCGACTCCGCCGGATGCATTCAACTACCAAGAAAATCGGGTTTATACGTTCTGTGTTGATTCATTAAATACACAGAATTAAGTAATTACAATCATTTTTAACTTACATGTCAGTAAACATGTTAGAATATGTGCATTGTATTCATGACATTATTGTATATTTAATATTAATATTTCTAAACCACAAAATAACATTGTAAACGTTACTTCAACTTTTCTTCGTTTATACGAAGATAAAATCCTGACACTCCGAGTTATTTCTAGCACCGTATTCGGTATACCATGTTCTGAACGCGTGATCTTTCCACAGACGGTTTTTGCCATTTCTTAGGTACATAGTCAAAATGATAGTTCTAACCTTAAATGGGATATACATATTTCTCTGTATCAGCTTAATAATCTAAGTGTTCAAATACACGTTGCTATGAATAAGCAATTTGCACTACAAGATGAAATAAGCCCAGTCTCCAATTACGTTAACTTGAGTTTATAATTTAAACTTTATACATTTATAATTTTACTTCCCTACAATTAATATCTCTAATGCTATCCTAACCTTTATTTACAAACGACATACCTAGATTTTTATCGCAAAGATTAAAATGATAATACCAACATTGTTTCGTCTTTACAATAGTTAAAATATCGTTTATTCTAAGGACAAAAGGTCAAATGTTCAAATTGGAATTAATAATATTACATTCTACATTCTCTTTGAACATAGAGTCTTATATAATTTTAATATTTAATAATAAGAGATATATTAAACGTATAATAAAATGTTCAAAGGGAAAAAGACTAAAGAGTTCTTCAGTCGGCTGACCGTCGCATAATTTAAAAATAATAAAATAGTTATTCAACAACATAATTCTCGTTAAAAATACATCGCGTCTCTCGTCACTTGCGACGTCGCCGCACAACAGCTGCCGGACTGGTTTGTCCACTCGCCGGATTGATTTAACGTAAACGCACGATCAGAATTGTTGCTTCGCCTTTATGCTCTCCTAGTACTTTATTATCGATTAACTATACTGATTTCAGATTATTGACTTAGTATTACGGACATTGAGTGCGCCCGTTTATCGGTTATGGTAAACAAACGTGTCGGAACGGTGTAACGGCGACGTGCGTTCAATCTGGCTACTCCAGTATTGAATAGCTCTCGCTCGACTAAATTATGGTCATTGCTGACTTAGTGCATGTATAAAGCTGTACTGATTTAATAACTAGTAAATAACATAATAAGCATAACCGTGAGTTCTTACTAGATATGTTACGAAGGTTCGATTCCAAAAAGTCGGAACTTCCGATTGATTATGCACTTACGGGTGCGATTAAATTTAATCGGAAGTCGATATGCGCCTTACATATAAAATTAGCATCAAAAAAAATGAGTTGGAAAATTCTTTTATCAACGCAGGCTATATCACATCACGCACGTCCAGTAGGACGGCGAATTCAGATCGGCATTTCAAACTCTTCAGCTTTGTAATATGATTATAATGTGTATGACATTATTATTACTTCTGTCATTTATACTTTTGTGTTCGCTTCCGATTCCGATAAACCAAAATGAACGTATCAGTTACGATTACGATATAACACTTCCGTTCTTAAATGAACCCATTGCATAAAATGTAACTCTGTTTTGTCAAAGAGCAGGTACGACAATATGTATAGGCGATTCGGTAGGTAGGTAGCTACCTACCTACCTGACTACCTAATAGTAGTACAGCAACGTAGTAGAACAACGATAATAGTAAGGTGCTTCCTACCTTGTTCCTTATAAGATTTACGAGCGAACTCGATAAATGGCTACAAAATATTGCGCCGTAAGCTAATGTATGCGGAAACTCGTTAGTGTATTCATATTTTTGGTAATTACGTAAGACTGAGATTACACAAGACCAATGCACAAAAAAATTATCTCGCTTAGTTTGTGCATAGAGTAAAACTTATTTGTTAACTAAATTGTGGTATGACATATAAAGCCAAGCAATCCTGATTTACATAAGAACTTGATTTTTCCTTATCAATATTCTTGAAACAGACAAAATATTTATACATTAAACAACTCCTATTTACAATATGTTATTTACTAGCATAATGAGATAACGTAAATGAAGCCATTGTTATAAAATACAAAAAATAAACCTCAAGTAAATAAGTAATTAAAAAAAACAGAATATCTAATACTTAAATCATTCATTAAAAATATAAAGTCTGAAAGATAAAAATTAGAGGACTATTTATATAGCAAATGTTATTCAATGACAGTGGAAAATTTATGAATCATACATCTTTTGGACTTCCCAATAGACTTTGTTTCAATAGATAATTAACTCAAATAAATATTTTAAATTCATATAAAAGTCAGGTTTGCGAACTGTTTCCTAAGGATATAATTTTAACAATGTAAATTTTGTAAAAAAAATATAAAAAAAATAAAATAAAAAAAAATGTAATCTTAAATTCAAGATTGTTTTTGACTGTTAGTTGATTAGTAACTGGTGGTGAAATAAGATTTATTTATTCAAGCAGTGTTACTTATTATATTTGGGGAAAACCAAATGGTATCATGGAACAAAAACTAAATTATTCTAAACTATCTGTACCAAATTAAAAATCATTATTTTATATGTTTTGTTTATCATTTCTTTACATATCCAAGATTATCCGAACCAAAATGTTAACAAGTGTATATTTTCACTAACATAGTTTTTGTGAATCACTAAAACAGTGTTATAGTTTAAATGTGTGGTAAAACTAATAAGATTACTTGTTTATAACTTTTACTAGTTAATATTTGATTAATTGAAATGATCTTTTCAATCAGTTTCTTTTAAAAATTGCAGTTATATATGTGTCTTCTATAAAATCCCAACAAGGACCAACTATTTTGAATTACTGTTTAGAAGCCAGTAGTTAGATTTTTAAGTTTATTTCTTACCCTAAATACTGGCATCAGAAACCACACATTGCTCTCAGTAACATTCTATACTATGGATTATTGATTTAAAAAAAAATCTAATAGGATAATATGTAAATAAACCTGAATTAAAAAATTATATATATGAAAAATACATACCTAAAGTACATAACTGAAGAACCACTCACAATCCGTTTCCAGCCCAATGGCACAGTTATAGTCTGTGGAAATTCACTCTGTGCAGTCCTAAGCTCCGCAGTCTCAGTGGTGCTGGCAGCAGATGCAGGCAGTACGGCTAGCACCACGCCGTCCGGAGTCCGCACCAGCTGGGCACCAGCACTTTCCGCTTCACTAACTATTGTCCTACTCACACCCACTTGCTGATTCAGTATATTTATACTCTGATTCACAATAGATTGATGTGATGCACTTTGTTCTAAAAACTGATAATTCACATAACCCTTACTCATAGAAATCTCCCTCTCACCACAGTTTGTACCATCACTATCTTGTAATGCAGCTTCAAAATGATTTTGATTGTGACGGAGCGTTATTGGAAGCATGGAGGGCATATTATCTGTATTTATGGAACATCTCTGATATGTTGCTATCTCCCCCCCATCAGGTACCCTACCCTGGAATGTCTCTACACTATACTCTGCTGCTACTGGATTGGGGCATTCCCTCTTCACGCTGACCTGCCTCTCAATCAATTTATCCTCTTTATGTGGCTCTTTTAAAAACTGCTGAGGTACGTTATAGAATTCAGTTCTTTGTGTAACATTATCTTCAAATGAACATTTAGAGTCATCATTGAATGGCTTGTAGATAACACCTGAGGGATTCCTGTGGTCATTTTGGTCACTTCTATAAAGGGATCTTGTAAGGGGGATTTGATTGGGTATGTCGTATAGTGCATCGTAAGGGGCACTTGCGGGCGGCAGGTCGGGGCCCGCGGCGGCGTGCTCTAGCTGGCGCTCCGCCACGTACAGCAGCACGCGCGGCGCTCCCGCCACGCCCGCCACACTCGCGACGCCCGCTCGCGACGCGGCCACACTCGCGGGCTTTCCTGACATCCTCCACAGTCATCACACTCCGCGCAATCCGCACCCGCCAGCTGCTCACTAGCTGGACGCGACCGGCGATCCACCGACGGTGGCGTGACAACTCCACCTGGCATCTCTGTCCGCCCTGAGATCATTGCTCCGCCTCCTCGCTCCTGCCTCCAAACATTTCACCATCCTCAACTAAACGCTTTTTATGCACCGACATCAACTATAATGATTTTATGGCGGGCTATATAATGGTTCTAAATAATTTTATGGCGGAGCCCTTTTCGGCTCCATTGTGAAACCACTCAATAAAACAGGTAGTCAGTGTCTTTAGGCTACTGTATTTTTCATTCTACTAGGATCCATATTGACACTTCAAAATGTAAAAAGGTCAAAGGAAAAACGGTATCTTCATCTTAATCACCAATGTTTCACGAACACATTCGTAACATCACTTATTATCCTCCTTGAATGCAATACGCATGAAACGTTTAAACGCGCACTTAGTATCTAAATCTTAAATTATTTTCTTATGGCGAAAAAGATGCTTACGAAGTGACATACTAGGAACGAACACTCCGAATTTACGAACAACGAATGAAGGATCCTGAGATAGGTATTATACGCGACTAATAAATATAGGCCGCTGCACTTATTTATTTAAAGCACTCAGATGTACACTTTACGATTGGTAGGGTTATAATGTAGGTTATGGTTACCTTGGACGGCAAGAATAACCAATAATGTCGTCCGATTCATAGCCTATATTAACTGCGATTGGCCACAATTGGTATCTTAGGATAAACTACCTACCTACAGTCTTTTCAAGGGTCAATTTTCGAATCAGAAAACAAACTAGAAAAGCATAGAAAGAGACACCGCATCGCTTTTTAGCTTTTTAATAACGCTACGCTACGCCACCAAGTGGTTTTTTTAAGAACTAACCAACTTTTATGGAAAATATCGTTTTTATAAAAGATGAAAAAGTCAGTATTCAATTGTAAATCCTCTTGTTTTGTTCTTTTAAGAAACAATCAATAATACACAAGTAAGTTGAAGAAACACCTAGAACATTCAATCAGGGTAACTGGCAATTTGTATAGTTGACATTGGTTTTAACTTTATCGCTTTGTCGTTGAATTGACATTCTCATTCATCTGTCAATTTATCATGTCATGTCTTGTCAATGTCACAACAGCAACCACGAGTAACTTTATTGCTGGTTATTAATATATTAAAATATTATTTAAAACACACGTAAAGGAATCAGAATTTTTATACAAAATGAAAAGAAAAATATCAAACATTGAGGAACAAGAATCTAAGTAAGTTTATACTCTCGGTTGAGGTTACGTTTGCCTGTATATTTACAACAGAACTGTCGTAACGTGTTTTATTAATGCATCAAATTTATTTTTGTAGGCTGTCTTCGCTTCTCTTCAATAAATCCAACAAATTTACTAAAAAACTAATAACAGAACCAACAACATTAGAAAATGAAAGAGAACCGGCGTGGTTGGATGAAGACGACGAACAATTTATCGATAAAAGACCTGTATCAAATTCGAAGGACAAGAATTTGTACTCTAATAAACTTAAGCAGAAATATAATACTTTAATGGGCACACCGACTTGGGCCGAATTGAAAAAGAATGAAAATGACAACAAGGATGATGAAAACGAAATATTGAGAACTGTTGGACATTTGCAGAAAAAAAAGACGGTTGGCCTTTCAAAAGACTTTTTGGAGTTCAGAAAGTTTCCAAGGATAAACAAGGAAACAAGTAACGAGGGCTCAATTATAAAATGCTTGGAATTTCATCCCAAACTGAGTGTATCTCTAGTAGCAGGCACATCTGGTGTAGTGTCCTTATTTTCTATAGGAGGAGATGTAAATAATAAACTCCACAGCTTCAAACTGAAGAACTGGCAAGTCACAGCGGCTCATTTCACACCTGATGGAACTGAAGCCTACATTGCATCCAAAAATAATCACAGTTATTGCGTTTATGATCTAATCAAGGCAGAACCCAAATTAATACAATTACCTAAAATAGTTAGGCGACCAGACATATTCAAATTGTCATCTGATGGCAAGTACATTGCAACAAGTATTGGTATGGATGAAGTATATATAATATGTGCCAAGTCAAAAGAACTCTTGCGTTCACTCAAGAACAACACAAATGTTGTGTCCTTGGCATTCAGTTCTGCTTGTGATCAGTTGTATTGTTATGGGGTGCAAGGTGAAATTACAGTCTGGGATATGTCAACTTTTAAAGCCATAAGTAAATTTCAAGATCAAGGTTGCGTTACAGCGTCAAAGATTGAAACCAGTGCATGTGGTAGACTCTTGGCAACTGGCAGCGGGGAGGGCATTGTCAACGTGTATGAAATGTCCAACTTAACTTCTCCTTATCCGATGCCAATGAAGACAATTTCTAATTTAAGAACTAAAATTACAAATATAACTTTCAATGGAACATCAGAAATACTGGCCGTTTCTTCAGGATACTACCCCAATGCAATCAAACTTCTTCAAATGCCATCATACCATGTGTTTCAAAACTTTCCGAATAAACTAAATTTGTATCAAGTGGAAACAGTGAGGTTTTCTCCCAACAGTGGTTATATGGCAATAGGCAACAATAAGGGATATGCCTTCTTGTTCAGGCTCAAGCATTACAAGAATTATTAATGAAATAAGTTGTTTTATTTAGCTACATACTTTGTGCAGGAAAATAAGAAAAATGTTTAATTTCCATTAAATAAAATAGAATTTATTATTATAATCTAACACTAAGTTTATACTGGCCATTAATTCAATTTGTGTTATTCTATTGGCAATTTATGTTATTGAGTCACTATGGTTCATTTAGAAAACTTGATACTAGGTTGCTCAATAATCACCAATTTTTTTATCATTAGCTAATCCAATGTGTTAACTATAAATGTACACTTTCTACTTTAAGCGCTATTTGTCTCACAAACAATGTAGAACATTTTAAATACACTTGACAAAAGTCCAGTCTCGCTCCTGCAATGTAAGTTTTATAATTAATCACAAACAAGGCATTCATATCTAGCTGCTGTATTTTTGCCTAAAATTAAATAAAAAAGAGTATCAGAGATAAAATGTTTATTTTAATGCACATTACAATTATTATTACAATAATTTTTAACATTCTACAGGAGTACTCACAAAAGGGCACCTATAGTTTTATCAGCTGGTTTTTGCATACCTTGACAACTAAAGGTATGAAGCCACAATTACCACTTAGCAATGCACAAGTTAAACAATCCAGATACCAATCCATTATAAGTTAATGACACACTACAACTTACAACCATAAAAATAAATCTAATAAAACATTGGAGCCCCATTACACAGTTTCTATAATTACGCTTGGGAAGAATTGAGTGACAATTTCATTATGAAAGCTTTAAAAATTTCTACATGTAGAGAATTGAAGTTTATAATGCCAGTGCTGATCAACAAAAGTGTAATTTTCAACTAAAACACTAGCAAAAATAACATCCTTTTCTATCCACTTGAAAAAACTGAGGTAAACAGTACATTTTGAGGTGTTTCAGTAGTAAAATTGATTACATTGATAGACTTTGTGAAACGAGGCTCTTGGAAAATTAAAAATCACAGTGAGTATGAATTTGAATGTTACTAGAATTTAACTACTGCACCTAAAATTAATGGACCTATGATTCTACAATGTCAAATTATGATGCTACTTAAAAAAATGTGAAATGATAATCTAGTACTTAAATTTTCATATTAAATGTATAGTACATAAGTAGCCTTACTTGCATATTATGTAACTATCTATAATCCAATCAAGAAAATAAAAGAACATGATTTGAATTCTAAAATGATTAAATTCTGTGATTATCATTTTGTTTATAAAGTACAAGTTTGAATTCTAAATAGAAGCTATGGATTTATAAGTGGTGGTGAACAATTTAATAGCAAACAATATAGATATCTGTTTACTTTCTTTATTTCTTAGTAAATGCAAATGACCAACATACAAAAGTTAAGCTATATCGTAGTTGCCTTACAAAGCTTAGCAGCAATTAATTGAGATGCTGAATAAAGTCGAAATATTAACACAAGACATTTTAACATAGTATCTAAACCAAGTCAATAATGCTTTGTTTTGTTTATAAAATAAACTGTTTATGAAAATATAGGTTACAAATTCCTCAATATCTAACGTTACTCACAAAATCAATAAAATACTTCTGTGTCACATACAACCGAAAAATAAAGAAATAGAAAAAAAAAACAAATCCTCTATATTGATAGCCAGATGTGAATTCTGAATTCGTTTCCTCTTTTATATTGTAAGGGTGTGTTCACCAAATGTATTGAAAGCTGCCGACTGTGAGCAACGGTACGCAATTAGATTTTGTTTACATGATTACATAAAGTTAATGCCCAAAATGATTATTACGCTAAAAGAAATGCCACACGGGCGTAAGGATGTCGCATTCCGGTTATTTGGACAGACATACAACCAAATATGGTACCATGATTAAATTTATTTCCGATGCCCACAAAGCGTCCATAATTAATTTTTCTTGTATTGTATGGTCCATCGATGTATGATTTGACACAACGTGTGGCGGTCGTATACTAGATTTAAGTAGGTGCGAGCTTACAGTCATTGCCTTACAATATATTTGGTGTTAACACATCTCTACGGAGTATGTAAAAGCTTATGGTAGTGCACCATGTGTCAGGTCCATGCGGTGCGGGCGCGATGTGTCGCTGCGCTTATCCTGTCGCGCATTGCACGCGGTTCATGCCGGGGTGGTCGTCGTCCTCCTCGTAAGCGGCGTGGTGCGCGCGCCGCCGCCGGTTCTCCTGCTCGGGATCCAACTCGACAAGCTGGCATTCTTCCGCCATTTCTGGGATTTCAATCTGTAGGAAAAAAAAATTGTAGCTCAAATAACACGGTATCGGATGTAGAAGTAAATGGATTGTGTAAGGACTGCAATAAATATAAAAAATAAAAAATTCTTTACTACCAGTTTACATGTGAAGTAATGGTTCTAATATTTAATTCTAATATTTAATGAATACTATTAGTATATTATTTACCCTTGGTCTCGGCGGCAAGCAGTTCTCTAAAGCTGGAATGACTTCAGGCGGAATTGTGTTGGGGAAATTAACTAGGAATTGAATAATCAGTTGCCCCTTCTCAAATGGATTTTTGTACATAGGCATACCTGAAAAAGAGGTAATACTTATATAATTGTTATATTTGCAATTTGTGTTATATGCAATAGTTAACACATAAGTGTGCATTAACTCTAACCTTACACAAATGAAGTTTCTTTGCATGTCACTTTTAAATATTAAAATATTCAATAGAAATGTTCATTAATTACAAACCTTCATTCAGCACACACTTCACATCTCCATGCTTGATGACCTCACCAGGCATCACAGTCACTACAATATCTCTCTCATCTAGGGTTCTGATTACCTTCTGGAAGCCGCATAGAGCTTCCACTAGTTCTATATTTAAGCGTAGGATCAGATCATTTCCAGAACGTTTAAATAACTGAAAGAAAATCATAAATGAATTATGGAATAAGGACAAAACCTATTGAAATGGGAAGGGATATGAAGTGCCAATACCATAATGGTTAATGGTACGGCTTTCCGATCACGTGGTCCAGTGTTCAAATCTCGGCATTCGACTATTGTCGTGGACCATAACCCAGCACAAGCCTACAGCTTAGTTGGAGCGGTAAAAGAAATATTAGTAAATTAACAAAATTCTATTTAATATCTATTGATCTTGCCCCAAAATAGGGTACTTTAATAGATTAAAATATTGTTACATAACATTTAATGTATTTTGGTTTTGTTAATCATTGCTTTGCAAAATAATAAAACATGTCTATTGAGTGACAATTGTATTTAGCAGCATTACACTTGCTAATCAAGTCACAGCATGACATTTGATTTGCATTACTTCACTATAACATTGAACACGACAATCTCCCCTTGACTTATGAGCAATCAATATTATACAAGTGTGTTATATGACTCATTAACTTGTCTATTAAAAAATGCTTTAGATTTCATAAACAAGTTATTAGAAAAAAACATTTCCTACACATCTATAATGGATTAAAATACATGACTTGCACAATTTCCATTACTAATGTAAAATTTATTACAAAAATAATAGCTCATTGTTTTATACCATTCAATGCACAATTTACAATTACCTCATGCTCTTTCTCATCCAAGACTATAATAAGATCTCCAGCCTCCATTTCTGGCTCCTGGTCACCTTCACCACTGAAGATAATCTTCTGACCATCAGTCATACCTTTGTCGACATGAACTTCAAGAATTTTACGGTCCCGAACAGTTTTTCGACCCTTAAATCATAGAATGTAAATGTATAAATAGCTTATACTAAATACCTTTCTTAGAAACGCATAAAAATAAAATATTACGGCTACTTAAAAAAACATAGATTAATTGTGCAAAAATTAGACAAAAATTATTAAAGTGTTCAGATTTTTGATCTAGTTTTGATTCTCACCTGGCAGACTTTGCAGCGGTCCTTAGGATCAATGATTTCCCTCATGCCACGGCAATCAGAGCACACAGTTTGAATTTGTTGGATCATCCCAGGCGCTAGTTGCTGGATTTGCACCTGCATACCAGTGCCTCGGCAAGTTGGGCAAGTTTGAACCGCACCCTAAAGATTCGGAACAAATTAGTAATTTACATTGATACTGAAAATATATAAGGTAATCAAAAGCAGGAATAAAATGTGCATCATTGTTATTACAAACAATTACATAAATAAATCTAAATTTAACATAACTCCACATCAAATAAACGTATTATGAACTCCCTACGTGAAACATATTATGAAGAGCTTGTGTGGCGCAGTTGTTAAGCGTTTGAACGGACCGGACCATACTCGATGTTGTCCAGGTTCGATCCCCGCCATGTACCAATGTGTTTTTCCCTTTTCGAATTGCATATGTACATTAT
>JAODUI010000031.1:5051466-5061792 GCA_027563995.1 Papilio gigon
AATGTTCGTGGAGGTCTAGGGAAAGTTTAAAAGGTGAGAAAAATTAGAAAAACTCCCGTGAAAGCCTTAAAAATAGCTCTTTTCCATTTCCCATACAAACGTATTAATATTATTTCCTAATAAATTCAAAAATCTGTTTACTTATTGCCATTAAGGCGAAACAGAGTTCGCGGGTCAGCTAGTTTTATATAAAAAGACTTAACTTCCGTTTTGAACAGTTCGTTAATAAAAAGTTTTATTTTAAAAGTATTCATGATTTATAGGAAACAAATATATTAAATCCGGAACTAACATTAACCATTCATACAAAAATTCATTCATTAAATTCGTGATAGTCATTCTTTTTCGAGCTGATAACAAAACGGTATCGTTAACTGATTTTTTTTTTATCTCAGGTGTGAATAGAAAAAAAAACTGCGAGATGACAATAAATGTTCACTCATTAAAAGCTCATATAAAACCTTTTTTCCGTTTTCAAAAACCACAAAATACCATGTTTACAGTTATTACATACTTCTAATTTATTATTAAATTCGTCTCCATCACTAAGCAGTGTGGTCAAGTAGTAAGTGAATAAGTCATTAAATATTTTATTTGTATAAATGACGTCCATATTGGAATTCGGAATACGAATTGTTTCGACATAGACTGAAGTATTTAAAATTTTGTTCAGACCAAATTGAACTCACGCAAATGCTGTTTAATTAATTTGTTACAAATGCATTTTGTTCTGTATCGTCTTGGTAGAATCGATTTAAACGTTTTGCTATATTTTTTAATTGTATATACAGATGTTGACGTCAAATTCATCAGTTTTTTTTTATAATAAAATATTAGTTGATTTTAAAAGCTTGTGTTAGGATATGGTTCACGACAATAGTCGAATGGTGGGATTCGAACCTACGACCGATAGAACGGTAGTCCGTACCCATGACCATTAGGCCATTGGCGCTTAAATCATATTTACAATGGTGTATACGCGAGCTTGTTTCATTTTCAGTTTGTATTATTAAATAAATTAAATCTCGTATTATTGTGAAATTACATTATATCAATATTAAAATGGTCGACCAGTTTTGCTTTGCTCTTAATTTTCGGTGCCGTGAACAAACGATTACAATAAATCCATTTTTTTAACAAAATATTAGTAGATTTTTGTTTTACTTATTTTATTTGTTCCATTCTAATTAAAATCAAGAGGTAGAATATAGTTAACGATAGTCGAATTCCGGGATTCGAACCTTTGACCACGCGCCTTAGGCTATTGGCGTTTCGCTTTTTAATTTTAACGTTTGAAGAAAATTGTAATTAAGAAATAAATTTCAAAATTATTTTCGCTCACTTTACTTGAATATTAAACAATTAGCCTAGAATTATTTACCATCAAATTATCCAGAAGTTCTAGAAAGTTTACACCATTTTTTTTGTTAATTCGTGAATTTTTGTTTTCTAAATATATTCAGAAAATTTGTTAAATAGCAAATAGCGCCATCTTACAAGATTTTAACGTAAATATATGGTTTCTGTCACCGTCAATATCAATTGATGTATTGCGAAATAAAATAGATGGCGTTATTCGACATTAAGGTCCTCTGACCTCTATTAATGGAATAGTTAGAAAGGCGTGGTACTCTGTGCCTCTTTTATTTTCTAGCTCATTAACTTTTAGCATTAAAATTAAACTGTTATGAAACACTTCATCTATAGGTGACGTAGCTATAGTCATTTTCCAATTACATTTATTTTTAAAAAGTCTCGTTATCGTTACGAACGATTGTGACTAAGTATTGAATTATTTGCTTATTTAAATGAATAATCAAAATGATTCAACAAATATTTTGTTGGTAGAGAAATATGTTAGTCATTTTTTACTTGTCACGTTTTCAGAAAGTGTTTCGTTATCAAATTCATTCGATGTTTATCGTTAATATGTAAATATGATTAAATAAGTTTGTATGTATGTAGCCTCGTGAGATATCTCCATTTTGTTTCTTTCCAGGACTATTCTGGATCTTTGGTGTTTTATAACCAGTTCACTTTCACTTCTAGTCACGATGTGATGTTTTTGTCGGCAGAGACAATCACAATAAACCTATTTTTTTTTTAACAAAATGTTGTACATTTTTGTTTCACTTATTTTATTTGTACCATTCTAATTAAAATCAAGAGGTAGGGGATATAGTTTCCGATATTCGAATTTCGGGATTCGAACCTTTGACCACGCGACTTAAAATCCGTATCATTAACAATGGTTAAAGCTTGTATTAGACTGTGGTTCACGACAATAGTCGAATGGTGGGATTCGAACGTACGACCACTAGATCGGTAGTCCGTACCCTTGACCATTAGGCTATTGGCGCTTGAATCATATTTACAATGCAGGCTTTTGGCGTTTTACATAAGTCGACCCAAAGGAAGGTACCTCTATTGGCATGTTCTGCCTTCAATCAAAAATAAGCCTGGATAATCTCAGTAAATTGAGCATCAAACGTACCTATACATTAGGATCTGGCGGCGCTCAGTGACGGCCGGGTGTTCGTGGCCCGAGACCAAACACAAAGCCCAGGACAGAGCAGACGTCCTCTGCCTTCATAAGTAAGTCGTATATTAGGTTCAATGAATACGGCATTACCTTCGCATTTCCCCTACTTTCTCCTCCGACGAATGTGCGGTTTTAAAGGTCGGCAACGCATCTACGGTTCCTCTAGTATTGCGAGTGTCTATTGACATCGATGATCACCTGTGTAAACCGTTTGCTTCCTTTTGTTGTAAAAAAAAAAGGTTGCACGTAAAATGAATATCTATCTAATGAACTTAATATTATAAATGCGATACTTGGGTGGATGGATAAAAAGGTTAAAAGGATTGCAAATAGATTGTAGTCTACTTGTTTTTTTTTATTCCGCACGGATGAAATCGCGGACAAAAGCTTGGTATAAGCTGGGCGATAAAAGTTTTATAAAGTAAACACGATAAATTGAGCAATTATTTGTCTTATCATTAATTATTATGATAAATAGTATTAAGCCGTCCATTATTAATGTGGGAATTAAATTTTAATAAGTGAAGATGATAAAAATGCACGATTACTGTTAGTAAACATCTATAATAATACTTTTTTTTTTACTAATTTTTGCAAAATGCATTTTAAAAATATGAAAGATGGCCGCCGACTTGTATTTATCCCGGTTTATTGCAAGGAACAACTCAAATTCAATCTGTTCTCGGCGGTGTTTCCAAATTACAATGACTTAGGTTCCAAATAGAGAGCGTATCTCTCTTCTGAAAGGCAACGCGTCTGGTTCCACTGGTGTAGCGAATGTCGATGGACGTTGATGATCCTTTATGACCCCGCCGCTTGTTTACCTTCTCTTATAAAAAGTGCTCTGTGTATAGTTAAAGACTCAGATGTAGGAATGACAAGACCTCCACAATACATTAATGTAACGTTCAACTGTGTTTATAAAGATGAGTGTCATATTTTAAATAATGTATTTTACTTGAAAAATCTGCCGGGTTATATACTGTCTAAAATGATAATACAGTCGGTGGCGTGACACGCCGTAAGTTTTGGCAACTTGTTACACTGGCTAATGACTTAGTGTTAAAACAGCAAAAGTCTAAATGATGATGCATCTTAAATAGTACACATTCATATTCGTCACAGATAAGAAACAGACAAAGCTGATATTGTAAAGTGCTGATCATCATACATGTTGTGGTAATTAGAGAATTTAAAATTTTCACATATCATTTACAATGTTTGTGCCTCAGTTCTCACTACCGAAAAAATCTTATCAAAACCTCTTTATAACAGAGAACAATATCTCAAGTAGAAACGAATACATTTAACTTACGACTAATGCAAATGGGAAAAACATTTTTGACGGTCGCTTCTACATATTGAACTGTTGGTTTTTATTATTATTTTAAAGTTTATTCAAACACGAAGACAACAATATGACCTATGTAACGATAAATGTTTAACTGTGTTGAATGCATTAATTTTAGAGCGTCGGTGGCGCAGTTGTTAAGCGCTTGACCGGACCGGACCGTACTCGATATTGTTCAGGTTCGATCCCCGCCATGTACCAATGTGTTTTTCCCTTTTCGAATTGCATATGTACATTATCCGACGCTCTTACGGTGAAGGAAAACATCGTGATGTAACCTGCACGTATCGGCGAAGAAATTCAAAGATATGTGTGAAGTCAACCAACATGCAGTGGGCCAGCGTGGTAGACTATGGCCTAGTCACCCCTAATAAAAGGGTAGGCTCCAAGCCCCTCGGTGGGGACGTATAGTGAGCTGATGATGATGAACTCCCTTACTTTATGGATTTACCTATAAACTAAACAAGTGTAAAATAAATTACCTTTTTCCCACCTCTGCCTTCACATTTCTCACAGATAACATTCTTCTGTAGGGCCAGCTTCCTAACAGCACCGCGATACAATTCCTCTAATGTAACAGACAGCTGATGGATAACATCCTTTCCTTTCCTTTCACGGCCCCTTCGCCTGCCACCGCTGAAGCCACCACCAAAGAACATGTCGAACAGGTCCATTGGAGACGAGAATCCACTTCCACCACCACCTTCTTTCAATGCTTGCTCTCCACCTAAGAAATATTGAGAAATTTATAATAGTACAAGTGTAAATGACAAAGCATATTAATGACTTGATTGAATTTAAGATAGATTACTATGATAAGTTGGCATGGAATATGGAATCAGACACAATATCTCCTAAATCACTGTGGTGATTACAATATGCATCCCTCATGCATTTATACAAAAAACACTAAGTTGATATATTTAAGCACCCCCTATAGTCAAGTCCTTTTAGTGTTATTTTCCAAAAATTGCTAGAAAGCCCAGTGCTTTCATTTTTATTAATATAAGCGTAGTAATATAATGCATAAGTGAGATCAATAATCATTGCACGATAATTTCGTAGTAAAATATACATACCTTGGTCGTAAATTCGTCGTTTATCAGGATTGGAAAGAACTTCGTAGGCTTGTGAGATTTGCTTGAAGCGTTCGCCTTCATTAGGGTTCTTGTCAGGGTGGTATTTTAAAGCTAACTTTCTATATGCTTTCTTTAGTTCATCTGTAGTGCAGGCAGGTTTTACCCCCAAAATATCGTAATACGTTGTCTCTTTCACCATTTTAAATCCTGAATGAATAATTATAATTCAATTATACAGTCGTCTCGTTTTCAAACTTTTTATAAATTGCTAATAAAAACGATTTTCCTTAATTAACATAATATTGCGTCACCACAAGCTTATAAATTACCGTGAAAACTTCCAATTCTAACCTAATTTGAAATTACAAAGAAACGTAAAATCTAGAAACCATAGAATTTTGACATGAACATGACAGCATGGTGGGACCTATGAAATCTAAAAAAATATATAAACTGGCTACAATAGATAAATCTAATGTAGCCCAAATACGTCTAAGAAAAAAATCCTACCTTTCTTAAATTCACTCGCACTAACACAAACTAATTGCTCCCTAAAGTTCCAGAAACAACGACACAACTAGTATTCTTAGTACGATGGACAAAGCAACTGCAACCAAAGCGCACGATGGTTAAATGACGTTTGCTTTGGATCGAAATCGAGAACTCTATATTGTCGTTCGACAACGACAATATAGAGTTACAATACAAATGACGACTCATTCGCTAGTCGATCGTAAAAAACTCATTCTTTCTAGAAAATTCTAATATTCGTTCCATTTTACGCATCGTGGTAATTAATGCTTTTCGTATTTCAATAAGTTGCGGCATAAAAAGGCAATTAAACAGATAGACGATAGAATTAAGCGGATAGAAACTAATTAACCTTATTGGGCATTCTAAGAGATAGCTATTAGGTCCAGCGATGCGGCGCAGTCTCGTTTAAATATTAGCACAAATATACCCCCGTCCCCATAATATATTTGAACTCAAGCGCTAGTTGTGTTTATCCTTAAATAAAAAAGGAAAGAGTTCTATTAGAAAGATAAATGCAATATATCTATGGCCAATGCCAAATGTTTGAATCTGACTGCTTTTCAGCGTGTCAATGTCAAATTTTAGCTTTCGAGTTCGTTTTAAAAGTTATCATTTATCTTCACTAGATGGAGTTATTTTTTATTAAGTCAAGTAATTTTCGCAATCATAATATATTATACTAATTTTTACTTTTCACAGTTTCATATATATATTTGCTGATGGATTGCAACAATATGTGATAAATAAAAGTTGCAGGAACAAAATACTACATACAAACTGTTGCTGGTTGGTTATTGGCATGTATGACGTTGTTATTTGGCGATGATAACGTCCGTTGTAATTGTGCTATGATAACGTAACATCAGTCCGCGAGCTAACACGTTCTTGGCTGCGGATATTCTTCATTCTTTATCCATTTGTTTCAGACTAGATTCGATACTGGTGAAGGTAGTGTGTGCTTTTGGCGAAACATAATATTTTTACATTGATTTTAAATTGTGTTTATTAAAACAATGGCAGAGAAGCAAGTAAAAAATAGAGTGTGTATTGTGGGTTCAGGAAATTGGTAAGGTTTCTTTCTTTTTATTATAATTAGATTTTTGTTTAACGTGACCTTAGTATAAAAGATGACATAACTGTATGATAGTGTTAGCACAGACTTTCTATGTAGAATCTATTATTATTTATTCACTTTTATTTATGTTAATTATATTTTATTAAGAATTAAATACAATCTTAATATAAATAGCAATCGATAAAAATAAAGTATGTAGATTTATCATACGAAAATCATAACTTTAAATTGTTATTAAAAGGGGTTCAGCAATTGCCAAAATTGTTGGTCGAAATGCAGCAAGGCTGCCTAACTTTGAGGATAGAGTCACTATGTGGGTGTATGAGGAGATGATTGAAGGAAAAAAGCTTACTGAAATAATCAACGAAACTCATGAGAATGTCAAGTATTTGCCTGGCCATAAACTTCCGCCTAATGTTGTAAGTATAATTTATTTATATTATTTATTAGTAAAGAGAAACAAGATGGTTTTTGAGTACTAGCAATATTCTTTATCAATTTATTCATTCATTTTATTTTTGTTTATTTTTACAACTACAACTGTCATATATTTTTTGTAAACTGGTATTTAAACACCATGTTAATTATTACATTTTATTTTTGAAAGGTTGCTATTCCGGACGTGGTAGATGCAGCTAAAGATGCAGATCTTCTTATATTTGTTGTACCACATCAATTTGTGAGGACCATATGTTCCACATTGTTGGGTAAGATTAAACCCACAGCTGCTGCATTATCACTGATAAAGGTTTGTTTAACTCCACTTTTCTATATGATTTAAGTTTATAGCATATTTTGCCATAATTGTAATTGTCTCATAAACATATTAAAATATGTTATTTTTGGCAGTATGTGGAAAAAAAATGTAAACATTTAATAAGTTTTTTGACTGTTTGTTAAGATATTACTTTTAATTGGATAATAGTATGCCTGTAATCTAAATGTATAGGGTTGGCACAACATATGTACGTTTGAGGTTTTGTAGATTGTATCTCGAAGTTATTTAAATATACTGGTGATAAATCCAACATGTGTTTGGCAGGGCTTCGACATTGCGGAAGGCGGTGGCATTGACCTTATCTCTCACATTATCACAAGGTGTCTCAAGATACCTTGTGCGGTGTTAATGGGTGCCAACATTGCATCTGAAGTGAGTATAGTTAAATTATCTATTATTATTTATTTGTAAGTAATAACAGGGTTTATTATGTTCTTTAACATATTCAATGCTACGATATCCCTGCAAGTTCATATTAATGTAAAAACATAGCTGCATTAATGTTACTGGAGCATACTTTAAAATTCGAATGTTTTTTTTTAAATCCAAACTAAAATGGATAACAATCATGTATCTATCCAGTGACGGCATCAACTACTTATAGTGTATTTGTTTTTTTTTTATTTGTGCATTTTTAACATCAATTGTCAGCCAGTGACATTATATAGTGTCATATTTCAATCGAAAGTTAATGCCGCCATAAAATACATCTTCGCGTCTGACGCTTGGCGCTCTAAATTTCAAAGCTTGTTCATTGAAACAAAAGACGCCGAGAAGAGTAAATATTAACTGTAGCTAGTTCTTTCTTGTAAAGTTTTAAGTTTTCAGTATTTTTTTTAATACAATTCTAAAAAGTTTTTATTTATCACTGCAAATAAAACATGCAAAGAGTTTTATTTATAACGTTGCAACGGTAACTTTCCGAGCGAGATAATATCAGATTATTTATTGTGACTTTATCCCATATAAGCACTTTAACCTTCACAGTCCATTGTAATGTCGAACTATACATAAGTATATCAAAGCAAACAATATACGAGATTAAATAACATTGTTTATATTTTCTATACTTAAAAATAAGTGATGGTGGATACTATCAGCGTTTGGACGCTTTAGAACATAATGTATGGATTACTATCATTGATTTTACAAAAGGATATATTGTCTAGTATTGCGTTTAGGCAACACGCGGCATGTTATAGAAGCATTCCGACCGGGATATTTAGCTTTAAGCGATGACGAATACATTACTATTTGATGATAACTTCTTGTCGCCTGCCGAATTAAAAAAAATATAGTAGTCTATGTGTATTTTCATACAATGTTCTCCATCTGTACCGACTTAACTAAAAATGAACCAAGAAATACATAAAAACTTTCGCATTTATTATATTAGTACGACATAGCAGTAGCTGACTTTTGCAATTACAATTGTAAATAAACACGTTTGAGACTTTTTTTCTTAGTAATGTTTCTTTTGCCTTAAAATGACAAATATAATTCTTGTTAGGTAGCGGAAGAGAAGTTCTGTGAGACGACAATCGGGTGCCGCGACGTGATGCTGGCGCCGATGATGCGGGACATCATCCAGACGGAATACTTCCGAGTGGTCGTTGTTGATGATGAGGACGCAGTCGAGATATGTGGCGCTCTCAAGGTTTGTTATATCTCATATTGCTTAATTCACGTGTATAGGTAAGCCGTGTAATAATAATAATAATCTAAATCTCTTAGAACATAGTAGCGGTGGGCGCTGGGTTCGTGGACGGGTTGGGCTTTGGGGACAACACCAAGGCAGCGGTCATCCGGCTCGGACTGATGGAGATGATCAAGTTCGTGGACGTATTCTACCCGGGCAGCAAGCTCAGCACGTTCTTTGAGTCTTGCGGTGTCGCTGACCTCATCACCACGTGTTATGGTAAGTATTATCAGCTCGCTGCATGTCCTCACTGAGGGGCTCGGAGCTTGCCTACGATTAAAATTGGATACATTTTCTAATTTGACAGGTTTAAAAAAAAATAGCAAATAAATTTGGTTACATTTAAATGCACGTAAAAGGTTTAATAGTGTTAGTGAATTCGGAAAACATTTATCAAGGCTGTACGAAGGTGAATGGATGAAAAGTTTTATTTTTTTCTCTTGTCGACCTTCACAGTTTTGTTCATAATACCGCTCGCTTAATGAAGTACATCTGACAACTTTACATTCCATTCTCTAAAGAAAAGAGAATAACAGTAAATATAGCTGGCTGTACTCTTTCTAAATAGAAAAGATGTATTCCACTCAATAGGCACATCCATGTTCAACTGTTTGTGTATCAACCTTTACACCAAGTGATCGTTTTTTTTTTAAACATCAGTTTAGATACCGTGTAGCTGATAAAACTTATTGATTTTCCGACAACACTTTTGTTGTAATCATGTCATTGGTTAAGGTATATTTTGTACTGTAATAATAATTTATTACAGTACAAGTCAGTACAGTCTCTCAATTTAGTTAAAGGGGCATAACAACAATGAATGAGAATGCATTTTTTTTTCATTTTCATTTCAAACTATGTTTACGAAATTCCTGATTATTTCCAGTAACTTCTATGTAATACGACCTCGTTAACTCTAGTTGTACTCGTAAATAGTGGTATTTGAAGTCAAAACAAAGGCAGCTAAAGTTTTTTATTTTTTTACTTTATAGAAGTCTTAAGATCATATACTTAAGATATAACGTATTACAGACATCTATAATGAATTTCTAACGGACATGAGAATTTATTTAATTATTGTAGTTTATTGTAAATCTTTGACATTGATCGGACGGATTTATTGAATGCTTATTGCATCTAATTAGTGACTAAGTGGAAAAATAAAGTTGACTAGATAGTGTGTATATATATATATAGATGTGGACCTTGTATGCATGATTGTTTTAGCAGCTCACGCTACAAAGTCCCTTTTATATGTCGAAGATAAT
>JAODUI010000031.1:5063408-5077881 GCA_027563995.1 Papilio gigon
TACGATTTGGGGGCCTTCAAGAGTAGAGTGAATAGGCACTTACTAAACTAGCACGTACCATATTTCGACCACATCATTACTCGGCATCGGGTGGGATCGTGGTCAAGCGTTAGTTTAGAATTCATAAGAAAAAAAAATCTCCGTTTCAATTACTTGTACAAAGGTTTTTCTTAAAAGAAAATAAAATGGAAATATGAAGTTACTTAAACGTTGCTTTTTTCTCTAAAGCCTCGGTAAAGATAAATGTTTTATGTTATTATTTAAAATTATATTGATAGAATATTTCATTGCACAAAAAAATGTGATTTTTTTGTCGAGCGCATTTAGCGTATTTTCTATTAAATATGTGTAACATATAGGTTAAGGCTAGTTGTTTCTATTACATGTGCAAAAAAAAAAAGTCTCTAACATTCAGTCGCTGGTTTTTTTTTATTTAGTTTTTTGGAACGCTGCCAAAATCATGATGCGGTAAAAAATTAAACGAGCCGAAATGTCAACATTTTTTCATAGCTATTTGGTACTAATATTTATAGTATGGAGACAAATTTTTGGTCCTTACGCCAGCGAAGTCGGACATTTTTTTAATTAAATTTTAGGTCTACTTACGATATTATTTACACTAATGAGTTTATTTTTAAAGCATAAAATTTTAAGCTATTTTTATATTCATTTTGTTACCTACTTAATCATCTTGTTTTCTTAAAATACTTTACTTGAATACTTGCTTCTTCGTTTCGTGTTAAAGTCCATACTTGATAGTTAAAGTAGTTCTGTGAACTAGGCTATGACCTAAATGGCTCGTCTGTATAACATTGTTGTTTATACATTATATAGGCATAGACAATGTGTAACGAGTGCGCGATTATGCTTTTAATTTTAGTGGTCTATTGTTCTCATCTATAAAACAAAGAATGGCGAAGATTAATTAAAATTCTCCTCATTATATAAATTCGATTATTGGAGACCTAATTTGTCTATATTTTTGTAATGGATATAGATTGCGATTGTGCGGTTCGATTTTTGAATTTCATATGTACATTATCTGACGTTCTCGTGGTAAAGGAAAACATCGTGATGTAACTCGCACATATTGCTAAGAAGCCAGGGCCGGCGCGGTTGACTATGGCCTTGTCTCCCCTAATAATAGGGTAGGTAGTTCCTTAGTAGGGACGTATAGTGACCTGATGATATAGATTATAGTTAAGATAGTTAATTTTTGATTGTTTTATTATCATTTGTGTATGAATTTGATATGTACCAAATTAGTATTTCATGTAATCATTGTATATAATTGACTTTTATGGATGACAAGAAAAATATTGTTGTTTTATCAAACGTTGTTATCCTATTATGATATCACAATTTATGACGCGTGTTTATATCATTCATGGTGCTACTATAGGCCTGTATCATGTCGCGATGTCATAAAAATAATACCTATTTCGGATACTCTTACAGTTAATAACATATTTTATCATTGTATCACGTAAAAACTGTGCTTTTGCGAAATAGCGCAGATGTCTATAATGTATTTATAATTTATGAATTGAATAAATTCATATGTCATTTGTTTTCGATATTATTAAAATCTAGAATTATTCCTTGATACCTATTAAGTTATCTAGAGTCAATGTAATTTACATGATATTTCATCATTTGATTTCTATCATATCGAAATTAGTGAAACACCCGAACTAGGTAATTTGATTGGAAATGTTTTGATAAGCAGTGTACCTGCAGTTGTTAGGCGACGTACGTCGATATCCACGCGACTGTACTTCAGTTCCGAGCAACGTCCTATTTAGCACTCGTCGTTATCAGTGTACGCGATACTATATTAATGTTTGTTGCCAGATTACTAAATACTAAACAAATATGAGTTACGAAATTCATTGCAATTTTATCGTATTTTTATGTTATTCGATGATTTCAAGAGAATATTTTTATTACTTTTTTAGGTCTTTCGGTGTATTGATTATAGTTACTAAGTTCAATTGCAAACGGTTTTTCTTTTTTTTTTGTTTAAAAAAAAATAAGCAGATTCTTGTTAATTCACTAATATTTCTTTTACCACTTTAACTAAGCTCTAGGTTTGTGCTAGAATATGATCCACGACAGTAGTCGAATCGCAGGATCGAACTCTCGGCCTCATATTCGGAGATCCGTATGCTTAACCATTGCGTTATTAGCGCTAAGTATAAAAAGATTATGTACCAATTTTAATATTTATTACAGGAGGTAGAAATAGGAGAGTTGCAGAGGCGTTTGTGAAAACTGGTCGATCTATAAAAGAATTGGAAGATGAAATGCTGAACGGGCAGAAGCTGCAGGGGCCCATCACCGCGGAGGAGGTCAATCACATGCTCGCCAACAAGAATATGGAAAACAAGTGAGCGTCTGTTAACACTTACACTGCCATCAACTTACCACTCTCAGACACTTTCATACGTGAAAATAATAGTGGCATTTAACGTGTTTTTCAGTTCATTGTCCAATTTCTAGTTTAGCGTATTATTTAGAGCTAAAAGTCAAAAGTCAATTTAACAATGCTGCTATATCTTTTAATCCTTCTAATGCCAGTTAGATTAGCTCACTTAAATCTATTTTGTTTAATATGTCACTAACGGGTTAACTGTAGAACTTCAGAATCAACCCTTTGCATACTACTTAATATGTATTATTTTATATTGCCTATGTAATTCTTGCATAATACCGTCCCTGTCAATCATCGTCGCCCTGCACGTGAACTATCAATGCCAGTTATCTATTCGAATTTCAAGCTTGACATCTTTTCAAACGAAATATACCGCCAACGTTTGCAAGCCAGAGTTTTTTTGGCATTTCCCGTAGTAGATCACGTGAGAGGTGACGTAAGACACGTGAGGAAGCCATTGAAAGCACGAGCACTAACGTGTTACTTTATTTTTATCGGGCATTTTTTTTTAATTTAAAATACTGGCATGTTTTGTGCCAGCATACCGTTTATGATAATAGAATGTCGGGATTCGAACCCTTTAAACTCAATGGAAGACAAATGATAGAATTATAGAAATGTGAAATTGACTAAAATAATGTACTTTTAGAAAAAAATACATTAAATGTCGTGTATACATTTAAAAAAATCTTTTATTCAAATTAAAAAAAAGAATAAGCCAATAATAAATGTATCAACTGTAGACTGTAGACCTCATAACATTAAATATAAAATTATTAACAAAACGCTTATTGACTACAAAATGATGATATCTGACTATGTACTCAAGTGTGATAAGAAGATGGGACGCACGAGAAGCAAACCTATCATTAAACAGCTAGAGGTATGAAATCAAAAATGTCGTGTCAGAGTTTTTATTTGGAATGCTTCATTTCAAAAAGATGTAATACATGATAAGGTAAAAGTCATTGTTAGTGTCGGAAGGCGGGAAGTCGTCCTTATACAAATATGGAACGAGGACCGTATACTGCGGAAGGCAGAAAGAGCCTACGTCCAGCTATGGACATAAGTCTCTTAAAAATATATCGATATATTAATCTCCATCGTACTATATTATTTCGATTGAACGCGAGCAGCTGTCGTGGGAGCGTATTACAAGCCACGTGACACATTGTTAACCTCGCAGATAATACGGTCCACACGTCGCGTAATAATGTGGATTGAAATAGATTGACTTGGCCGACATCCATGTTCAATTAGAGGTCAATGTTAACGTTAATTGGCTGGTTTTCACACTCTACAGTTCACGTAATGAATACCATAGCCAAACTGTTCTTATCTCTACGGAGGGTCGGCACAGTATGGACTCCGAACATCTCTGTCAGCTCATATCTGATCTCAGACGCTTCAATCACCACCTCGTTAATTTGCTCATCATCTCTTCTCATAACATAGCCATACTGATATCAGCTAGAATGACCTGTGGTGTAAAGTTAGTAATATGAGAATTTGATATGACTTCAACATACTATAGTTGTTTTTATTACCAAGTAAACAGTTACTTATAACAATGAGATTTTATTGTTTTTTGCACTAGCAGGTTATAAAGAAATCAGTATTGCCTTTGTATGTATCATAGCATTTAAAAATATGAATAAATTGTGACACTTATTCTGTAATCTGTATATATATATATTAGTTTTAATTCTTTTTCTTCATTATTTATTAAAAATTAAATAAACCTTTTCACAGATTCCCACTGTTCACCGCTGTATTCCGTATCTGCAGGGGGGAACTGAAACCCAGTGACTTTATCGACTGCATCCGCAGTCACCCGGAGCACATGTAAGACCGACACTAAACGCTTCCTTCTGCATAGCTTCTAGAATAATCTAGAGCATATAAAGTAGAATAGCATTCAATAACTTATGTAAATAACATCGTTTATTTATATAATATTTATGTATATTTTCACAGGGTGCTAGTACTTATATAACGGTTGTAAGGTTGGATTGTTGATTGCTTTAAAACAGTGGTCGTCAAACCGCGACCCACGCGTTGCATGCGGCCCGTAAAAGATATTTTTGCAACTAGCGAATTATATACGCATTAAAAAAAAATTTTTTTTGGAAAGGTTTTTTTTTTATGTTTTTAAATAATTTTTAAAGTTTTCTTTTGCTTTAAAATCAAAAATTAGTTCTAAAATACTTAAATCTACGGGAAAACGCGCTAAAACAGCTCAGAAGAAAATTAAATTGATCTGTAGTGTCAATTATTTAGTGCACGAATGTGCGGGCCGCAGCAATACCTTACATTGTCCTATTTGGCCCTTTGATAAAAGTGTGACGACCACTGCTTTAAGATGAGATTATATTAGAATTCTATTGTACTTAGTTACTCTATAGAGTGGGGTTTTGTTACGTTTTTAACGGAAATCGTTTGTGGGTTTGTCGTTTGTTGGTACTGTGAGTTCGCACTAACGAGACACGCTGAAATCATTTCATGGTCACAACATGTTTTGCGTGTGTGAACTTGCAGACTAGACTAGCATGTATTTATAGCATCGTTGTGTGAAATACTGACACCTGTTATTCTAATAAAGTTTTATATTATGTCGCTAATATTGAATACTGTCTTATCTATATCGATGTTAATCTGTCAAATGAGCTGACATTTTCATCCAGCGGGGGTCGTTATCTGTTTCGGACGGGATACATTGTTAATGAACGTTCTGAAGTGCTCGTTTATCAGATAGCGAGAATATCGATGTCGTTAATTGTATTGGCGTAAGAGTAAATGCGGTTTATAGTACGGTACAAACGTTTGTATGTAGCTATCGCACATTTTCAACTATTCGCACCTTCATTTAGTCAGTAGATCTATGTATGTTGATTAAAAAGTTTTAAAATAACAAACTCCTTTCATTCTTACTGCTAAACCTATTTCGTGTCTAACAATATAAATGGTCTATACTAAAATTGATTTAATTTTGTTTGTGCATGTTTTTGTTTATATGTGCTTTTTACGTTTTCAGATTCGCTCCCAAGAATATCAGTATTTATTAATAATATATTACAATATTGAATTTTTAGTTTTTTTTTAAACGTTTTATATTACGCGTGGTAAATGTTGCTATATTCACAATTGACTTTTAAATATTTTTCGGAATGTGTGAAGATTTACCGCGACGTAATTTACCCATGTTTTTATATCATTTTATTTTTATGTTCATATTAATAAAATATATATTCAAGGGATTTTTGTTTGTATAATTTATTATTGCATCGCTTGTGTTATGTGTTAAAGCTTTCCATCAAACCGTTAACATTGCTTATAAAGTTTTGATTATAAAAAATCGTGTAGTAACGTGTTAACTAATTCTAGGAAACCGCTGACGCCAAAATGTTCTCTGTGAGCGGAACGAAGAGTTGTAATCGATTCACGCAAACATCGCCTGCACGCCTACATTTTTAAGCATTAATTTCAACCAGTCATCTTTAACATCCTTCATGTTGTCGTATAACAAAAGAGTTTAATATAAAAATCATAGCACCACCTTAATTGAGAATTGATCAGACTTTGAATTTCACCGTAATTTTTCACGACCTTAACTCCTGTACAGAACAGTATTGCCATATCTGTCATTCTTTAAAAGAACATTTTAAAAAAAACTTTTTTTTTTGTACAAGAGTTTTGGGATTTTAAAGCCACGGTTAACCACTTCCTGTTTGTGTTTTTTTTTTAATAGTGCTGTACGTCAATAGGTCATTTTTTTCTTTTTACTTTATTTGTTATTGTCATCTATTCTGTACAGACGAACATCTTTGCATTTATTTTAATGGATTTTTCTAATCGAATATTTTCAATCTAATGGCTTTTAGTTAATTTTTGTTTTTATTGCTTGTATAAATGTATTTATTCACTTCAAAAAAAATCTTTAATATCCTTTGTAAAGAACTTTAACAAGTAATTATAAGATTTTTTTTTCATTCACTATTGTTAAGTATTAATTTGGCGGCTATCCGTTATCTTGATTTTTTACTGTTTTAAGTCAATGTTTTTTTTAAAATAAATAATGCAATGGTCGTTTAAGATGAACTTATTTTACTTTTTTATTTTATCAGTGTTGCCTAGTGAAATGTCAATTTTACCAATTTTAAGTGTAAATATACAAAGTAAAAGTTAAAAAAAAAATTAGAAACAAACAGTTTGACGCGAGTTTTTTGTTTTTTTTTGTGACACTAACCATGTTTGGCATGTCTAATATTTCTTGCATCAATAAAAAAAATGTTTTGTTTTTAAATTTGTTACATAGCGTTAAGGCATTCTTCGTAAGACCCCTACTTAGTTTATCTAGTCTACGAATAAAAGGTTAAATTATTAACACTGAGATAATGTGGGTATTTGAAAGTTTTGTAAATAAAATTATTTTTATATTACTTGCCATTATAGCATATGCAAGTTGGGTCATTACATATACATTTCATTGGACATTAATCTAAGATACATATGAGAAAAACAGAAGCCTATATTTTTAATAAATGCTGAGGTTTCGTTGAAATTATCTTTTTCAGAGTACGGATTGTTAGAAAATCACATTGCTGTATTTGCTAAATGTGAGATTGAGGTAAGATAGAATTTAGAGGCTTCTGTTTTTGTATTAGTACTGTGTCGAGTCATTGTAATGCGTTCACTCGATTATATCATCATTTTTGATTGGAACATGATGTCTATTATTTAGACCAAACTCCCATTACACAACAATCACCCCCCTAACCTAGAGGATTATACAGAGACTGCGGGTTTCACCATATTTTAATAAAATATTTAAATTATAGTGACAAAATGTTTGGTATGGAGACTTTACAACTGATTCTCATAGGTCTAAGTATAGAAATGTTTTGTCAAAGCTTAAGTTACATTTCTAAAAGGTTCTGTTACGGGAGTAGAAGAATTATTAATAATATTTTTTTAACATTGTTTTCGTCTTTTTTATGATGTAGTAATTTTTCATAAATATTTAGTGTTCATATAAAGCGTACAAGATTATGTGTTTTACTGTCGTGAACAGTACACAGTGTGATTAACACAAGGTAAGTGCCCTCTTTTACTATGTTAGATCATTGTCATTTTATTTTCATTCCAATACATAAATAAAATACTTTTTGGTAATCAGCATGCCAGTGTGGTTTTGCAACTTTTTTTTTTAAAAAATTCGTCAATAATTTAAAATAGTAGTTTGAATTAATTATATTAACAAAATATATAAAAATACAAATGTCGAATAATTTTTGGACATTTTCCGATCACCTGGAAAACAGTTTTAGTCAGATAGACTACTAAAATAATAGAAAATGTGATAATTGGATCTGTCGTATGTAAAAAAATTAGATTAATATTTACTTCTATTCTGTTGAAAAATGATAAAACATTACAATGCCTATAGTGGCTTCAAAATTAATATGTCCTTGACCGCCATAACTATAGTGGATGTACTTGTGTAACAAAACTTATTGTATTCGATGTTCCGATAAACGATTGCGTAATAATCGTATTATCAAATATTCATTAATGCATTTTGATTTCTTTCAGGGTTAAAGCTGGTACGCAGTAAATTCAACAACTACTAATTAAAAAAAAACCTTCCGACATTGACTAGTAACTTTAATAAAAAAATAATACAGTGATACTTTTCAATAAAAGTAGATTTGTTGGATTTGTTAAAAAGTAGGTTACGTGAATAGATATGTTTTAAACAAAATGTTTCTTTTATCTAATGATTTAGTTGCTTGAACTATTAAGCTAGTTGAAGCCAAAGGAGAGAGCTAGTTTAGTGTAATAAGTAAGTTTTAATTGTCGTTAGATTAGAAATTACGTGAGGCTTGAAAGATCAGAAGTTCTGTTTTTGATTTTCTCATATTAAAATGTTGGTAAACCATGAACTTAAGAGAAGAGAAATGTGTGAAAAAGAATACCTTATTGTCCTGTTACTGTTTTATATATATATGTATCACATTTTTGTGTTTTTTTATTTTATATATTTTATTTAAATACAAGACGATAATTTAATATGATTCATAATATACCATCTTATTTCGTCCAAAGTATGTAGGTTCATACTTAAATGTTATTTTGTTTTTCTTAATTTAATTCATAAATTATGTCCTTCACTAAATCACAAGAAAACTCCATATTTGTTAATCTTATTAACCTCCCACCAATTTAGTGAATTTAAGCACAAAGTTTTAATCAAAGTATGTCTTAAAAGATTTTTTTTTATCAAAATTACATTAGCAGCATATCAAACATTCTCCTATTTAACTCTATTGTTTACTTACTATACTTAAAAAGAAAGAAGGGACTAGCAAAAATGCTCAATGTACCTATAATTAATAAATAAATGTTAATAGTATGATTTGATTATTAATTTATGAATAATTTACGTACAAATTTTGGCTGAATTAAACAGTTTACAATTAAAATTAGTCATTTCATTTATTATTTATTGCCATTGATAAGTGTGGCAACTCCCATTCGTCAAATGATGCAAATGTAAGATTGAATCAGCAATTTTATTACGTAAGTAAAATAATATGAACTGTTTATAGGTTGTTTATGTCCCATATAATCCTTGGAGACATTCCATAAATCTACATGTGGGAAGGGAAATCAAAACCTTGCAAACATTAGAATCACATATATTTATCACAAAATAACTAATAAACCATTAAATGTTTGTCTAATGATACATTTTTAATATAGCCATTATAAAAATCTAAAGCAGTTATTTCTTTTTTTCCTACAATTCTAATAGATTTAAAATGTATATATCTTTTATCACTACATAGTATTTTTAAAGACTTAGTTCTTTGGCAATGCTGGAGAGTGCCCGGAGGAATATTGTTTTGTACAATTTCATTACTGTCAAGAAATGCATTAAATAGTTTCATCTCCTTGTCCCTGAACTTTGTTTTCAGTGAATACAGACCATATATAGCTCGGTATAAATTGTATACTTGGATAGCGCTCATTTCTGACCATCTAACTTTACATAAACTCTTGTTAATTTTCTTTGCTGAAAGAAAATAAAAGTCTAAAATTTGTAGTTTTGAAAAATCAACATTTCTAATAGTATTAAAAATAAAAATGTATGTACCATATGTGACTCCATCATTGCTTTGAGGCTGGCAGTTCTCCAAGCTATGAGGCAAATGCCTTAAGCAATCGACAAGCATTTCAGCACCAATTGTTGATAGTTCCTCAGTCAACTCTGGTAATTTTATATGATTGGAAACTGTTAATTTCTGTTGACTTATTATTTCACCTGAAATGAGTAAATAAGTCTATCTTTATTGCTAAAAGATTTATTTGTTTTACACTCTAAATATTCCCAATCTATATTTTATTAAATATATTACTACTATACTTACCAACATCAAAAATGTTTGGTTTTATTTTCATAAGTGTGACACCAGTGATATGGTCACCATGGAGAAGAGTGTAAATTATAGGTGCAGCTCCTCGCCAGCGAGGTAGAAGACTTGGATGAACATTAACCATTCCCCTAGAGCAGTTGAAGAGTAATAAGTATACAATTAGTATAGACTAGTAATTGCAATGACCATAGCCCACTACTACCTTGTTTTATTTATTGAATGAAGGATGATAAAAATCTCTTAGAAAATCAAGACATTGAAAACCTTTGATGCATTTTCATATGTTCTTACCCTGACATACATAATACTATGTTTAGAAGGAAATCACGTAGTGGGCCACTTTATATAAAATTATAGGTACCAATTAGATTTATTGCACCATACAATGGTGAAAATGATTAAACCATAAATATCTTTATGGCCATTCAAGTATAAATTACGGTTAAATAACATAACTACTCACAAAGGAAATTTCTTCAACAAATCGTCTTTAATCAGGTGTCCAAACGCTACAATCAAACCAATATCGTATTCTCCAACATGAAGATTTTGTAGTGGCCATTGTAGAGTGTTTATATTTTCTGAGTAAGCGTATTTTTCTATGGCAGATTTATGTTTAGACGTATTTGCTGTGACTAGACAAAGGCAGTCTATTTTATTCTCCTCTTTTCTAAAATTAAATGTATTTTAAAAATTTCAATTGTAAAATGAGAATAAGACATTTTTATAAACTTACCGAAATTGATTTACGCGTTTCAGACTACTAAGTGCAATATTGTCGGATCCAAAAAATAGGACATTATACGGTTTTCTATTACAGTAATATCTATTATGTTGAATATTTTCTCTTATAATATATTTAAATAAAATTTGTGATAGGTTATGAAATTTATAACTCATATTTGTTTATGACTTTGACATATCTGTTGTTTTGATATAACTGTCAAAATAAATACGTTCCATTATGTGAGCAGAAAGCATACTGTATACTATGTACATAAGCATACATGCATAATGTTTAATGTTAACTTACTGGGAATCTTTAAGGAATTGTATAAAGTATTAGTAACACATTGCAATAAAACGGGCAGCAGATTGGACGAAGTTGTTAGGAGTTTATATTAAATTGCCAATTACTGGCGATACTTCATGAAATTCTTTACCATATTCCAAAGTAATTTTATTGTATTAAAATTTTGTTTTTGTAAAGATGTGACTTGTTTATAAAATCTAGTTACATATTTTCTATAGAGGAATATGTTCTATTTTAATAAAACAACAATGAATAAATAGTTAAATTTATTTTTAAGTGAAAAATTATTAACAAGTATTTTTATAGGTACATTGAAAATTATCTTAATTTGGAAAAGTCAACACTCTCTAAAGATCTGTGTAAAATGGTATTACGAAAATGGGAAAGGATAAATCTGAAGGAATACATATAAAGTAAATAACACATATTTTTCTTACGTTTTAAATTTGATTTTTACATTTTTATTACGACATTGCCATTAATACTGCGTAAATTATAAGTCCAGGTCCAAGTTGATTAATTAGATTTTATTAAGTTCAGAGATCTAATATTTTAAAAGTTTTTAATATTTACTTCCTACTAAAGCTGGTAAAATGGTAAAACTAACACTAATAGCAAAATAAGCCTTGTTTACTTTGTTCAGAAACATTCTGAAATGACATTTTAAAATGTTATAACAATTAAGCTCAGCTTCTTATCAATCATGATTGTTGTCTAAGTTCCACATTAATTTTAATTGTTACTGTTGTCGTGAAGATTTAATTGGAGAAAAGGAATTTTGTAACTTTTTCACTACCACTGATTTCTCTTTGTTTGATGATTTCTAAGGTTTGTTTTTCAGTAGACGTCGATAATGTCGTCCCGATTTTTTTCCTCTCGAATATGATTTTAATAACTAATGTGATACTATTATCTATCGTGACTAGGTTACACCCGTGACAATAGAACATATCTAAACATTTATTTGCATCAGAAGTGCTTTCGAACTGCAATAAATGTCACTACTATGTCTACTACATATAACTGTAATTATTTTTGTATCATGGTGCCATTAAAATTGTCAAAAGTTTTCATTGCCCCGCTCTTTGTGATGACCTCCTTTGGAAACTCCTCTTTTTTGAGAACTGTGGTTTCGAGTACCAAGATGGTGGACTGACGACGCTGTCTTCAAAACTTTTCAAACTTGCACTTCTTTGTGATCCGTCCCGTTCGGAGATTCGCGACGATATCGTTTCTAAATTATAACTAGTATTTCTATTTAAGCCAGTCCGGAAAGGAATGTCTTTCATTTCAAGCACTTCAACATCTGTATCGCTTAAATCTTTGCTCGGTCGGTGCATCCTGCTGGAGTCGGTATAATACCCGGTAGTCCTCAACGTACCGCTCATGCGCTTGGATTTGTCTCTATAAATTATTTTCTGTAATTCTTTACGGAATTTCGGATGCGTTATGATGTAAATAAATGGGTTAATACAAGCTGCTGTCTTGCAAAATAACGCCGGTATCATCGACGCCGTGGGGGTTATTAGATTCTTTTTACCAAATATCCCCAAAAGGGCAACAACGGCATAGGGAGTCCACGATATAAAAAATAAAGCTATTACAACTATGACTAAAAACGCTAATTTAATTTCTGCTTTTCTTTTCGTTTGTTCCTTCACGTGTCTCGATGACAACCTTTGTTCTTGATTTTTGGTTGATATATTCCTTTTACAAACGACCACTTGTAGGATACTCGTGTAACAAAAAAAAATCGTGCAAAAGGGCATGAGCCAAGCCGCGCAGAAGAATGTGAAGATGAAATAACGCGGTCCCAAGTCTTCCGTGAGGTAGTCGAAGCTGCAACTCGTTAGATATCCCTCTGGCACGTAATGTCCGTAGCCGATGTCTAAAGCCGGTACAGCGGAGAATACAGCGGCATAGATCCAAGCACCTACTGCCAGCAGACGAGCCCTGACCGCGGTAAGTGCGGTGAGGGGCTCCAGAGGACGGACTACGGCCCAGTAACGGTCCAGTGCTATCGCTGTTAGAGTTGCGATCGATGTTGTCCCAGTTAAACCACCCAAGAAACCATATATGACACAACCTGTAATAGTAACAAATTAATTAATACTAGTTTTAAAACTTATTTTAATCACTTCCCTAAATTTAGACTACTATAATATAAAGAACTTGTTAAATTGAAAATTTAATTTTGAGTTCGATCACCTTGATGCTTTTTTCGTACGGAGACATAACCTTACTATCCATAAATAACACATATTGTTCTATTTGTTAACACTACATTTATACTTTAATTATTAATAAAAGAAATATTAAAGATACCACTCAGATGTTTTTCTATAGTTAAAAATATAAGCTCGTAATAAATTATATGTATTTATCGGGGATACTTACCAGTTTTACCTAATGCCGGGCCGAGGTTAAACGAGTTGAAAATAAATATTGGAGTTTTAGCGAGCATTATGAAGTCGCTGAGAGCCAGGTTCGCGACGAGTATGTTACCCGGCGTCCGCAGCGTGCGACATCTGAAATATAAATAACAAGCCTCATAATGTTTTCCTTTACACGCTATCAAAGATGTGTTGACATACGTGAACCGAGTATGAATTTTTCCGATACACAGCCTTGTTGTTTTGGTTTTTATTGTTGTTCACTATCAAATAACACTAACGAGGGTCTTTTTTATTTTGTATCTTACCATCTGTCTTTTTACAAGACTTTATTTTCTTTCAAGCTTGATTTGACAATCGCTTTACACATCAACGTATTACTTGCCTTTTATAAAATAATCTTACACTACGTGAATTAAATTAACAAGGAGCAAAATACAACGGAAGAATCCCAGCGAAATTCATTAAATTATTTTATCTGGAGAAAGTATCAATACAGTCTGTTCAAATTTAAGCTCAACTCTTAATTATGTTAGCGATTAGCGATGTAGCGATTTAGGAACAGATATTTTTGATTCGTTACCTTTTATAATTAATAGGCCTCTGTTGCTTAAGCTAGAAATGGCTTAAGTATCATCGAATTATGAACCATGAAATATGTTTTAACAATTTAGTTTAAGGATACAATGATAATTGAGAAACAAATGACGAATAGTTTGCCTGTGAATACGAATCTCGTTTAAATCAAACTAATAAAATTTCCTTGACGAATTCTAGACAAGTGAAGTAGCTAACAGAGAGAATTTAAAATGCGATAAGAACGTGACGTAAATATCTCACAGGAAAAGCATTCAATGTGAGACTTGAGACCCTACAAGAGATTGCGCCGTTCAAGACCCTCGAAGTATATACGAATATCTATATAAAGTTGTTCATTTCATTGAATTATTTTTACACTTATTTAGAACAGTGTCATGATATAAGGATTAACAAAGGTTATTTTATAGGAAGATTACCTCAGCCTATACAAAACGTCGGCACCCCCGGATATGATTATTACTAAATCGTAAGAAATTATTGACAGATTAACTGTAGTAAAGCGACTTCTGGTACTCTTTAACATCTTATCATGAATGTCAACAGAAAATAATTGAATTCTAAAGTGTAGCTTGATTAA
>JAODUI010000031.1:5145064-5160583 GCA_027563995.1 Papilio gigon
ACATTACGAAGCCAACCGTACGCTCAGAAAACTAATACTGGAAGACTTTCAAACAGATAGCGCTTGTGACGAATTATCGAAAAGGGTAGGTTGATGATGATGATTTGCGGTATAAAATGTACAATGGATGGTCGTGTTTTAGCAATGAACCGCAACGTGTTTCGTCCGACCTTGCAGTTGCAGGCCCGCATATAAGATTGGCGTCCGTCCAAAGGTCAAAAGGGCTACTTATACCCTCATAACTTTAAGTAATACCCATTCCGAGATTTGGCACGAACTGCGCTCGCAAACGATTCTTATCGTTCTTTTCTGATGTACAAAGAACGATAATTAAACATGTAAAAAACTAACCATCTATAAATGGATCAGAATATATCCTAAGCTATATATTAGCATAGTCCGCAAAAATTACAGCTAATGGACAAATGTATAAACTATTTTGCACATTATTCGAAACGTTAATTTTACACTTCAATCCTTTTTCCTTAAAAATTACTAATAGAAAATCTAAAAGGCATGTAAGAATATGTTTCTATAGATTTCTAGAGGATGATAGTCACATAGCGCCAACCCACGTTACGTTGACCGACAGACCGTAAAATGGAATTCCCTGTCCACTAACAACTAGAACAAGATACCAATCAATCGTGTGATTCAGATAGTTAAGTGCACTAGAGGGCGGTGTGACGTCACACCACAATATTTTCCTTCACCATACATTGTTATGTTACTTATATATGAAAAACCTGGGGAAGACAGTAAATAAGGAAATCTTTACACTTAGTAAGAAATTGCTTTATTAGGCATATACCCCCCTAAGATGTAACCTATAGGCAAAAAAGGTTACCAACCCACTATATGATAATTATGGTACTTGCTCTATAGCTACAATGTTGAGTCTGACAATAAACAACTATTATTAGTAAGTGCACAAGATTAATTTTACCCCAGAAAGGAAACATCAATTGCGAAACAGTTCTACCCACGTTTTTTTCTTATTAGACATATTATTGAGTACAACAAAACAAACTTTCTATTTTATTTAAGTTTTACTACGAATTATAAAGACTGAGACATTCACACAAATACAATATTTCTAAATCATTAAAAAGATTAGAGACAATAAAAAAACAGACTGTATTGGCACAGTTTTCTATTTACTTGTTTATAGTACAAGTGGGAATCAAAACGCGTAATTACAATGAGTACCACTTACCTAATAACGTTAGTAATGTTCCTGTATTTTAAATTACTGTGATTCACTATTATGTCCTCTTTTAAATCACTTATGCTAACCAATCACTAAAATATGGAACAAAGTACTACTACGTTTTTCATAACAGTATTACCTCCTGTAATGTTTTAAGACACAACATTAGTACATAAGTTAAAATTTTGAGTTATATTATGTTCAAATACTGAGTCAAACAGTGTTAAAATTAAAAATAACAACACATTCACTAACTACACCATCACAGTAAAACTAAGTAGAGCAAAGGCAAAGCAAGCGATGACAACGACAAAGACAAAAGAAAATTAAATGAAAAAGAAATTATTTAGTAACGCATAGACACTGACATACAGATACAGAGTACACTGTGTCTATGGCAAGAGATGTCAAAAGAAATAGTGTTGTGCGTTTAGAATCCTTTGTCGATTAAAAAAAAACGATTTTAGCATCTATGAATTAAAGCAACCGCTCTTTTGGATCTTTATACTATTTTTATTTTTAGAACAGTAAAGGGACACTTAAGTTGCTGATTTTACGTCAGTAATAAAATCGAGATACCTGTTGTTTCTGTGTATAAGTAATTTTCACCTTCCAGATTTAGTTAATATTCCAGTGGCCAGATAAAACGCTATAGCTATAGTACAATATATTTGTAAGAAGGTTTTATTTATTCATTATGTTTATGATTTTTAGTATTTTAATGTATCCTAATACATGTTATAATACATCAAATACATTCTTGAAATATTGGCCTAACTTTAAAATTGATTACAAGATTGGCATAAATAATTGGTATTAATTAATTAATTTTTCTATGCTTTTATACTTTACTTAGAAATACTCTACCTGTAGATAGAGATTATTAAATCCTGAAAGAACAATGAGCTATTTATAGTTTCTTTACATTTGTTTATAGTTCCTTTTGTTTGCAAGATTTTTTGAAGGAATTGATGTTCAATTTGTTTTTCATTATATCTTTAAGTCGATTCATTATTCGAATCCATAGAAAATCACATCACTAGGGTTGAACTGACATATATTGTGACAATTACCTTATAACTTAACCTAATTTGACATATTTCTAATTGGATTTTATAATCAAATTGTCTTCAAATTTGCAAAATATACGAATGTTTACAATTACTAAGTAAGGAAGGTTCTTATTGTAATCAAGAATATTTAAAGTTTAATTCATATTTTTCGTCAACTTTGAGATATTTAAACTAAGCTAGAATATTTACAACTTATGCATAAAAGAGATGGATTCTTCATCAATAGTGAGTTTCAACAATGATTCCACTTATCAGACCACTCTAAAAGGCGATGTCAGCGTACATGAATTAGCCTTGCATGCAATGCGTGATCGATGTTTACTACTGCAACGAAGATTAAATACATTAGAAAATGATAACATGAAGTTAAAATTGGATATAACAAAGAGAACTTCCCCTTACACACCCTTGCAAGAAGACGAGAAATTAAAACTTCATCATCAAATAGCAGAACTGAATAAGCAAAAATCACAACTAATGCATCACGTTTTTATGGTCTCCTGTGAGAATAAAAACTTGTGGAATAAAATTTCGACCTTGAAACGCCCGGAGAAATCATCAAGAGAAGGAGTGAAGCAACCCTTGTTACGTACAAACACATACGTAAATAACACATTAAGGTTGAATGCCAACAGTCAAGAAAAATATTCAGAATCAAGTTTAGAGGAAATATCTTTAAAACTAATAAACAGTTATATACAAGAGAAGTCACAGTTGGTGGAGCAATATGAACAAATGTCACAGCTTCAAGAAATAGATGATGAAGTACTAAATGTTGATTCCATAGGTTTTACATACATAGAGGACCCAGCGTTTGACTCATTGAAGGAAATACACAATCAAACAGAGAAATTACAGAATTTAAAGAAGGAAATAGAACAACAAGAAAGAGATCTAAAACTAGTACTTTCTAAAGTAGAATCTGTCCTACTCGGTAAGTAGTATGCAAACCTTAAGTCATTCATATAATTATTTATCAAGATAGTCTAGTCATGGGCTGAATATCATCAAATCTCTTCTAAGAACAGCAAAAGACCAGTTTCTGTGCAACAAAGGCCTTTGTTAAACAGTCCATCTCTACCAGCAACTGTTACCTTTCATTTAAATAAACTATATACTTTTTGAAGGGTTTAATTAAGTACCTAATGTTTTTATACTACTTATAAAAACGGCTTAAGTCACTTTTAAATCGATGTCAGTATCAATCAGTTGCGAGCCCAGGCTTTCAGTGAGTGATGGGCCGTGAATGTGTTATAGTACCAATCCCACTCACCCTGAAGAACCCCCGATGGGCTCGAAACTAGTTGGTACCAATACCGATTTACTCGTAGTATAGTGAATGTCTCACAAAAGTTTTAATAATTTAACCTAATGTTTTTATTTTCTTTATCGTTACAGAAGGTTACAAAAGTCCTTCGTGTACAGCCACCAAATCAAAACAAATGACTACAGAAGACAAGGAAGTTGAAACAAGTAATAGTCTTGGTGATTTGGCTACTATGGAGTCTCAAAATTTCAACGACAATAGTACATCGTTGGTCCAGAAAGAAGATTACGAAGCAAATAGTGTAACAGCTGAACCTTATGACAAAATATGTCCAATATGCGGTGAAACTTTTAAAAAACATATTGAATTTTCAGTATTTCAATCTCATGTAGAACAACATTTTATTGGTGAAACTGAAAATGATTCATTAACTAACACTTTAAATAATGGTCATAATTCCTTTGATAATGTTATGTGAGGCTAATCTTGAGAACATAATTGTATTGTAATTTATAGAACTGTGACGTAAACATAACTACAGCAATAATTTGCTCCTTAATAAAATGAAGTAATTTATTGGATTGAGTCCATTGAGTGATTGCTGAATGTAGGTATGGTGCAGAAGTAGTTTTGTAGCTAATTTGTCTATGGTGAAGGATTTATAGTAATGGTTGAGATAGTTATAATTTTATTGCACATTGTCATGCATTTTATTTCATATTAGACATTCCTACTAGAAACTGAAATTTGAGTGTTTTAATGAACATTTTAAAAACTATTTTATGACATATGACAACTTATGGTGATTTTTCATTGTCAAACTACTTGTACAAAACCAGTTATTTGTTTCTTAATAAGGAATGAGAATACGTATGTATAATGAGAAGTTTTGACTGCAAAATCATGTTAACATGTTTGTGTTTTTAATTTTCACGAAATCGGTAAAATTCAATTTGTTTCATGTCATATACGAGATTCTATCCAATAATTCATTGACATAATTTAACGAGCATTCCACTGGAACCTATAACTAGGCCTAACCTTACCAAGTGCATCCATATTTTATCTGGTCTGACCAAACCAGGAAAAATATGAAAACCATTACATTTATTCCTACAATTAGCTCAAATTATTTACTGTTCTTTTTACCGTGATATATATTTCTGTTGTTTAAATTTCCACTTTTTAACATTAAGATTGCCAGTAATATTATTATTAAATTTGTCATTTTTGTAAATATGAGGAAATTTCAATAATTAAATAATTATGGAACATATATACTTAATGCATTTTTATTGATTAAAATCTACAATTCAATAATATCTACAACATATGTAAATTTAAGCTAAGTCAGTTGGTTTGACGTCTGTCGAGTCAGATGGTTGTTGAGTTGATTTCTGCAGAAGGTTTTTACTGAACCATTGTGGTCTTTCTTTTTTCATTTCAACTATTCTTTTACCATTCCAAAATTCCTTGGGCTGAAAAATAAAATAATGTATTTAATCTCCAAGATAAGTCACAACAAAATTAAATTATGATTTTTAATGAAACAAAAGTTACCGTATTAGGAACGTTTTCGCCTTCATAAAGCACAATAACATCTTTCTCAATAGGGCTATTGCCTAATTTTTCTTGTATCTTGGCTTGAATCTCTTTTGTTTCAGTTTCAACTTTCTTGTAGCAATGTTCTGTTAAAGTAAAGTAATAACAGAATAATATATCACTATGTTATATAGTTCTTCATTTTACTGACGAAAAAAATTCACAAAATTGGAGAGCAGTTGAGTTTAAAAGTTGATAATTAGGGCTATGTAAAAAGATATATATGAGGATACAGAAATTCTCTCGCTAACATTAGAATGGACTAACTCACAATTTTGTTGTAGATAGAAACATAATTCATTTCAATTGTATATTACCACAAAGGCGTCCCCGCTCATGGTGATGGCCACACTCATTACAAACTTTGATGTTCGTTTTAGGTACAAGCATTTTCCATACATATTCTTGATACCCAAACTTTCTTTTTAATCTCTTCTCAATAGTCCTTCTAAATTTTGGAACAGCAAGAAGAAATCCATCACCAACTATGTCTTTGATGGAAAAACTTTTTTTAGGCTGTGATGGTTGCTTCTCATATATTTGAAGTAAGGCTAATTCTGAAACAAAGTTTAAAACCAATTTAAATTCATTTTTGTAAAATTTCTTCAATGCCGTCATCACTAGTGATACAACTCTCTTGAAAAATAATGAAATTTTTGGAAGTGGTAAAAACATACTGTTGTATTTATATAAAGAGGAACGTGAATTAAATAAATATACCTCTAGGTGGATGACCAAACATGTAAAATAAATTTTTTTCAAATGTCTTGAGGGCTCGGACAACTCTCGGTAACATCTTCAGCTTTTCGTTGTATGTTTTTATGCTTGATAAACAATAATAAACCCTATTAATCTCTAATTTTGAAACTAAAACTGTTAACTTTAATAATACTTGTTTTAAGGTTATATGTCAGATCATTGATTGAAACAAACAGCATATAAAGTCCGTCAATTTTTTTTAAAGCCATATCAAAAATTACAAAAGCAATTTTATGTCGCTTACCGTGTTCCAGCACCGATGCCGCTAATATTTTTTTGTCTTAAAATAGCTAGTAATATAACAAACATTAATATATTTGAAAACTTCACAAAATCAGTTTGAAATAATAAGAACGAGTATTTTTTTAAGTTTTTAAATAGCAATACCAATTAAAATGGCCGATGACAATCAGCTGGTTTGAGTGGGGAGAAAAAGGCACAGCGCTTATGTGCTATGTGTGTTATGTAGTTCATGTCCGCAAGCATCTCGTAGCAGTTGTAGCTATGGCGTGTTTAAGTCCGAGTAGGCTCTGTGCTCGTGTTCAAGATAAGTTAATGTGTCAATTTGGACATAAAGTTCGAAGGCACACTGTATTTGTGAAACTCAAACCTCCAGGACCAACTCCATTGCGGATATTTGGACGAACATGTCAGGTTAGAAAGCCTCACATTTTAAATAATTTCACTAAATGTAACCAATTACAATCAATAACATAGTAATTAAGTTAGCGGCATGTAATGATTTTTCGTATCAAGACATCTCATACATTCTCGGATAATAAATGCAATTTTTACATAACATTCTGACATTTAACCTAAAAGTCAGCTGATCTATATTTTTAGCTGCTAAAGTACAATTATTTAGGTTTAAAAATTTAGTTAATCTATTTACAAAATTTATGTTAAATGATTAGTGGGAAAGAAGCAGGTCGGTCATACATTGGAAATTTTAAAAGTGAAATCTTCGCAAGTCTGCGGCACGTCAGTCGGTACAAGTTTGTTCAGTTTGACAACCAATTTTCTCTATGTTCATAACTTTTACTTTCTGCAAACAAACCCATTGATTAAATATTGAATCAGTTTCTTATGAGGTTATTACTGTTGGTTTATTTTTAAACACTTACGCCCATATTATGTGATTGTTTTGACTGATATTTTCTTCACTTCAAAGTCTACTTTGGCGGATATTATAAAATGAAAGTAGTGTGGTATACATTTAGAAATACCGGTGTTTAGATATTTGGGGTAGTCTGTACATAGTTGGCGGCTCCGTGGCCAGTAGTATGCGGCGCGTCGTGCTTTCTCGCGCGGCGTGCGAGCATGCGATGTAAAATCTCGAGTCACACAAAACTTTCTAAGCAACAATTATTTTTCGCATTAATATTTCATTTGCACCTTCGATAGCTATTGAATTACTCGTCGTTTTCTTTACGTATGACGTCCTCATTTACACTAAGTTTGATAATAAGGAAAATGCATATTTCAGTATGGTTTCCTGCTAATTGATAAAGTCATTCTTTGCTACATAATAGGTATAGACATTTCTTAGTACACCGAAATTAAGGAACAATTACATTAATTGCGTGTTCCATTAAAAATAAATGAAAAATAACATTTTATATTGCTACATGGTAACATAAAATGGTAAAATAAAATCGTTACATTTAATACATCATAAAGATTAATATTTACGTTCTTATTTTACACTTGAATTGTCCAAAAATTATTTTTACCATTCATACTGTACGTTTGGATGTTTCGAAACCCAAAGAATTTCTAGGTTGTTGTTAAGTAGTACATAGATAAGTTTAAAACATGTAAGTAATATCCGTTTGTAATGGTGTAGCTGTAACTTTTATTAAGGTCCAGTCGTGACCTACACGAGACTAAGAGTGAATGAACGTTATTTGTTTACGCGGCAGCTGTCCAAAGCGGCATCACACGCTGGCCGACTGTTAGTGAAAGTTGAGAGATTCGTTGAATTTTTAATAGCGCCAAATCTGGGTAAGTAACCTGTCGTGCTAAGGAGTGTTGGAGCCTTTCTTCTTTCATACTGGTCTATTTTTCGAACATTGACCCCCTTAGCTAGCTACTCGAAGTCACACCGTGTCTTTGTATTTGATCCGCGCACCGTCCTTGACTGATTAAGTAAGAATTTTCTAAAAGCGTCGCTTATCTACCGGAAAATGTAGGTTATAATCATTTGAATTTTAATATATTTAAATTAACAAGTTGTCAAACAGGACGTAGGGTCGTTATTTTGAAATGACAATATTGATTTTGTCTCGACACAGCCCGTGGATGTGCCAACGTTAGTCTTTGCGTTAGCAAAAGGTATTTTATGAAAATGTGGTTTGTTAAGCATGTAACTAATTGTCATTAGTCAGTTTCTATTACTGGTAGTTATTTAGGCAAACGAATCGCTCGAGTGAGCACCGCCGTACGTAACGTCCTGCGTAAATGAAGCTCACTAGAAATGCGGAACACATAGCTATTTGTTCAGTCGACATCATTGTATAAGAGTTTGCAGCAACGCACACTACATAGCATATGTTATTTTCGACTTACAACATTTTCTTCAATTCTAAATTGCGTGCTTACAATACTAAAGGGCGTGGTGAGGCGGAAAATGTTTCAACCTATCAGGCCTAATCATATAACGTGCGAAATATTCACATTCATATTATAGTCTATGAAAAACTTGATGGTCTGTCTAAATGTAAGTCAAAATATATTTTTTTTAACATGTCAATACAAAGAGAGTAATAATAAATTGGAATATAGTTTTACTGTATACAGTTGTAAAGACTCAGCCATACCGCCAAATGCCTGTATAACGTTTTTCTATTGCTAAACGATTAACCAAATGATTTTCGTAATAACGCATCGCATTATCATTCACAGAGTTCATCTCGTGATTTTTTACTATGGTTTTTCTGTTGTGCAAGAATGAGCTATATGGGTGAGGGAATATTGTGACATTATTACAATAGTCAATACGGGTGTGATTTTTTTTAAATTCTTAACTATCCTATTCCCTTAATTAGTAAGGAAATAACGGAACGGAATAGCTGTCAGTTTTCTGTTTTTATTTGCATGAACCTAATATATTAATGCAACGGATGCTAGTATCCTTTTTAAAAAATGATATGAGATTTGATTGTGACGTCATGTGTCCAGTTACAAATACAGGTGTGTCCGGGCCGCCGCCGCCGACACGTCAAATATATTCTTAATAGGTAGACGCAGAGGCGGTCACCAGTTACTAGACGTCCTTGCGGATAGAGCTAGCCGGGTGCATTGAGCAAGAGTGTTTCGGTCGGTACTCGCAAACAATGAACTCATCAGCGTCTATAGGTGTGATATTAATTGCTCACGTTTACGTCTGTTGATAAGGGCAGGCCTATTCTTAAGTGTTAGGCAATCTGCTATCTGTTGAGTACACCAGTGTATGTCATTAAGCTTACCGATTAAAAGTAAAAATAGTACCAGAACTTCAAATTTTATTTTAAGTTACGTTTTAGTTCTAATAAATTAATACGAATGACGAAAATTATTCTTTAAACCTCTTTTAACACTAGGTAGCTTTATCGTGTTGTTAAAACAGTTTATCTTAAAATACGATATATGACACTTATTTTACTGGTAGTATAACAGTTTTTTCGTCGTTAACAACTTTTACGCTTTCGCATAAGATACTATTATGAAAATTAGCATCCGAAGACGAATTCCACTTTTTCCGTTTTCGTAAATTGAGATTTTCCCCATTTCTCAGTATCGGCGAGCAAAGCAAAAGTTCATGGGCATACTCATTAAGTACAATACAAGTTATATGTGAAATGTTTTCGGGTTTTGAGACCGTAACGAAGTCAAGTTTTGCAACGTGCCGAGAGTAGATCCGCGATCCGGCTTTTGTGATAATTTCTACGAAATTATAATGAAATCTAATTGCACTGTTAACATCGGTTTTACAGAGATAATCATTTATCGCATTTATCTTAAAACGTAAAGGAAAATAAAATAACTTCTAAATCTTAAAACTGTTGCAACGCCTACATTTTTATTACTCGAATCCGTAAGGTAATCGAAATACAGACTTAGTATTTCTTTTTTAGAAAATGACATCGATCTAGTATAATATAATGGCGGTATCTATTAGCGTTAGAACCCTAACAGTAGGACTATCGCTAAAGATCAGAAGAGTAGAAAGACAAATGTTGTGACATTGGGACTCGATTTAGTAACGACCCGTTGCTTCGTTTCAAGTTACTTAGTATTGCAAAACAGTTTTATTGTATATTTTGTCATATAGTATCATGTCTCCTCTTTTATGATTTGATTTTTTTTAACTTTGTATGTATTTGTCATAAGCCTAAATTAAGTTTAAATTTATTTAAAAAATGTATAAGTAATAACGCATGTAAATCTCGGCTTGGCCATAACAACAGAAAGCAGATACAAGTGAGAATAAATTAGTGACAGCTCGATGTAAACTGTAACACGTTCAAACTATTATCTTTGATTATAAAATATGTTTGAATTTGGAACAATGTTCGACCACTAGTTTACCTACAAGCAATAAGACATCTTGCGTAACACTGACCACATCGGTTAATACCAAAGATTTTATTGATATTCAGTGTGTACAGGTTCGGGATGATTTCGACGTTGATGAAATGAAAATGATTACTAATGAGGGATGCGAGTTTTCTTGTACGGTTATAAGCGAGCGAAGGTTAGTGACAGAGTGAACAGAATGAAAGAATGATATGCGAATGAATACAAAATGAAAGTTAGTATGAAAGTGAACAAATTTTGCAAATAAGGGGGCGATCTTAAAATATTGTGATTGCAATTTAAAAACGGCAGGCGCTATTCGCCAACACAGTGCGATGCTGTGACTTGAGTACATATTTCAAGTGATTCTTCCCTCGGCCGGACGAACAATTGAACTGAACCCAAAACAATAGCCAAGGTCTAATAATTGATGCAGAAATTAATTTTAAGACTACTGTTTTGTATCTATTGTTATTTTATTTTAAGCTATTCTTGATAAATATTATAGTAAATAGCAAGTTATAAAAACTTAATATTTTTCTTGTTAAATATATCTAAAGTATACCGCATTATTTATTGAAATAATATTTAAATAAGAATACACAAATTCGTTATTCGAACAAAAGAAATATTTATATTTCTTCATATCTTCAAAAGAATCGAACTTGCGGCGAATTTATCGAAATATTATAAGTGACGTAGTTCGTCTTTGCACTTTAAGAGAGAGAGAGAGGACCAGTCCAGCGGGCGCATTCCGCTCTATCGCATTAAAATAAATAATTCGTTTTAAACTTGCTCGCTTGTTTTCTTTTTGTGTGAGTGTGCAAAGTTTTTAAGGTATTTAAAAAGACGTAAATGTCAGCAAATGCACACGTCTAATTGACATCTTTACAAAACCACATGTCAAAAGTGCAAGAATCAATTTAGTAAAATGGCGATTCTCAGTCCATTTCTCTATAATCAATGTCCCGCCCACGCCGCGCGGCTCGGAATGCTGAAAGCGCTCGATCTTTATACCGTATTGTTTGCTTACAGTGAGCTTTGAAATCTCTATTGCAGCCATCTGCAAACTGAACAGGTCTGCAATATGAAAGCTTTTATTTGATTTTACTCCGGCGAAATGTTAAATTCGGTACAAAACTATAGAGTTTTTAAAATGATATTAAAATATTTTTACTTTCGAAATATTTTTTATACAAAAATAATAGTTTTTCATGTCCACTACGACGATGAGTTTCGATTTTAAATACATTCTTTCTTTACTTTCACAAACGAGAAATATTTGTTGACTGAAAAGAAAAATTTCTTTACAGCGTTTCCGTTTCTGCGACCCACATATTATAAATGTATCACACTAGTACGAGAATACGTGGAAACATTCGCCCTTCAATACTGAAATACTAGTATATTTTCCTTTCATCGTCTGATGTTATTTAATAATGTACATTTCCTTAGTTATTCCAATCTGATATTTAGCTTGGCCTGAGATGCTCATTGAAAGAGTGACCTTCAATACATGTATGTTAGTCAACAGAACAGTCAGAAGCGCCAATAGCGTTTTGGTTATGAGTCCTGATTATCGATCTAACGGTCGTGGATTGGAATTCCAAATATTGTCTTGAAACATATGCTAATATAAACATTTTCATGCTTACCAGTAATGGTTACAAAAATAGCAAGTTATAAAAAATCTTTTAATATTTATATGAAAATAAAACACATATATCAATGTCGTCTTTGTAATCAGCCAGTAATAGCCATATTCTATGTAGCATTAATAGTAAATTGTTTTATTTTCAGTTTTAATTACTAAACTAAAAACATTTAAATCGATTCAAAATATCATAAATTCGAATCAGGTACTCTAAAATTGGAATTCCACTGAACGTCCCCGATGTGTACTTAATACGATTTAACACGCGTTTGTAATGTGAAAATGTAACATGAAAGCTCTCATAACGTACAAGTAAATAAAACCCTCTCGATTGGTTTTGTATATTGTTCATTTTTATACTCAAGTACTACTAAAAAAAATAATTATAATACTTACAGTAAATATAAAGTTTGTTGGTCCGTTGGATAATTTCAAATGCAAGCATATTTTCTAGATGTGGCTATCTCCCGTATCATAAAACGTAAACATAGCGAGATAATTGGATCTGTTATAACAACTGAAGGCGTGTCTCTAAGCTGCAATTTTCATAAACAATCACGAATAGTTTACCCCGGGATCCTTCAAGTGTAGCGAACAATGAAGTTTTAATTAAAACTATATTTTTTATCTAATAAATATTGTATCATGATTTGTACATTATTATTATTAAGACATAAGGAAGTACAAGACAGTGTTTACTTTGATTTATTTTAACTAAATTTTGTATTAATTCTTTACATCTTTGGAAAGTACCTGCTTGTATCCATCTTGAGCAGTCTTTCACTGCCCACTGCTTGAAATAAGTCTTCACCAATGCCTTCCACTTTCACTTCCGTATCTAACTTCCCTCATGGTCCCCAACAGTGGCTTTCATTCTAGGATTTTCCCATCTGGAGTCATGTTTTAATTTGATAAATGATAATCCTTGCGTGTCTATATTTTCAAAGTTTAAACAGATAAATCATAATGTAAAAATGTAACAGTAAACAGCTGAGTATTCCCGAGGTATTAGCTTTAGGGTATAAGATCGCGGAGCCGGACGTGATTGATGAAGTGTACCAGATCGAGAGACATTCGAAGCACAAGGGGACAAGCCGCGTGGAAATGAGAAATGAAGCTACGTTGACGGAATAACCGACGAAATATGTATTGTTGCGCGTTCACATGTACGGTCGTATGTTACACGTCGCTGCGACGTACACATTTAGTGACAAGGACATATTTTTTATGTGTAGGTTTTTCAGATCCCGGAACCCTCTTCAGTTGCACTTGGCAACTGAGGATCTTTTAATAGGTCAAATCTTATATAGTTCTGTCTTCCCCAGAAGACAAAATATCTTTCGAAGTTACCCCACACTCATCATAACCAAAAAATGTTTCTTAGACGAAAAAGTGAAGACAAGAAAGATACAAGATATTATTGGGACGTTTATTGATTTTAGTATTAATAAGTAGAGATTTTATACAATGTACAAATAGATGTTTTACATAAATATAAGTACATTGTGTACACATTTTTCTTTTAATTCTGTATGAATCTTACTGTGACGGTTATCTTTTCTTCGAGATACAGTATAATAATTTTACCAAGCATGCCATGAATGTAGTGAACGATATAACAAAAATAACAGTACTAACAAACAAATGTGTATATGTATCTACTTACTGGGTAACGATATAAAGGCGAATAAATATGAATTGCAGTACTGATGTTAGAGCTCGGCGCAGCTGGAACATATAAATATTGCGTATGAATTACGTGACTGGTGAGCGAACCGCACTGATTGCTTTACTTTAAACGCATACATACTATTAATGGATTAATTGTAATTATATTTTTTTTATTAGGTAAAACTAATAACACTGAAGGAAATAAAACAATACACAGAAGTAATTTTAGTATAGTAACTAGAATAGCGCATAAAACATTAGGTATGTTTTTTTTCAAATACGAGGTTGTGGATGGAAGCCAATAAAAATAAAGTACGTAAAAAGGAATAACATATGAATAGTAATATATTTTAAATAAAAAAACTAGAATTTCTGCGTCTTTGAATCGTAAACATGATTTAAATGCATTGACTGTTTATGAAATTTTATTAATAGACATTTTTTTGGCTAAATACCGTGTAAAAGTAGGGAAACCAATTAGGTGACCGCATTAAAGTCGGCCGCGGCCGCGCCGAGGGAATATAGAGCTGAGTTAAATCCGCGCCGAAATTAAACAGGTCCCGTTTTAAACCTCTGATTAATGTCATCTGCTTTTTCATTCGCCAAAACACTAATGTAACTTAAATCCAACACTTTATCTTTCAGTTTAAAAATAATTGTAAAAATTGTTATAAATTCATTCCTTAAACGTTGTTTAACTCTTTTAAATGTAACCCCACTTGAAAAAAATGATTTAATTCAACCTAACATTTGGCAAATGGTAAGAAGAGGAAAATCCCATTATGTTGACTATAAGCATTGGTTTGTTTTTTTCCCTTTCTTAGCTTATATTTATACCATTTCTTATTCTATCAATCAGTAACATTCCCGTGTATACATGTTTCAAACAGCCGCCCATCAATCTCGGCGAATGGTGAGAGGTAATCAGATTAGCTGCAGCCACCGCTTTGTCGGTCTGTTCTGACGTCATCCATCAAACAACCCTTCCCTAAACCCGACTTTACCGAAACTATATGTATATGGAAGAAGCTTTCATTTACACGTGTAACTTCAATTGTATACTAATTGTAACATATATAAGGAGGAAAATCTTAGTAACATAGTCAAGTAAGTAAAAGTGTAACTTAAAAATTTTACTATTTCATCCAGCCCAAGGTCCACCGTTTTGAAAACAATATTACAATGAAAATAGAAATTGTTTACTTGTTAACAATATCAACTTGACATTGACGCTAATCTAGAGACACTCAAATTAAGCGCGAACTCTCCAATTAGAACATTACTCAAGATTTTTATCTCAACTTCACTGTACTTTTTACAGTCACCTCCCAGCTGTATTCTACACCACGGTCCGAGCTAATTTATCTAAAATAAAACAAAGTTAAAATTAAACAAAGATACTCAGTAAATATTTGTATCATTACGTAAAACCAAGGAAGATAATAATTATAGATGGATAAATGAAATCAATTGTCAATGTGACAATTAGTATCGTATCATTTTTGAACTGAAAGTTTAATTGAAATCCTAACGAAAAGTTGTCCAATATATAAAAGACAGGGTCTTAAAATGACTACTGAAGAGCATGCTGGGACTCTCCATGCTTAGGAAAGTGCTGCGGGTTCCAGTGTGTCCCGCGGAGATCCCGGAACCAACATCGGTTGCACTGGAGGGTAACCACCGGGGGTTTTAGTAGGTCAAACCCTACATGACCCTGTCTTCCCCC
>JAODUI010000031.1:5160683-5184397 GCA_027563995.1 Papilio gigon
TTATGATTTGATTTTTTTTAACTTTGTATGTATTTATCATAAGCCTAAATTAAGTTTAACTTTATTTAAAAATGTATAAGTTATAACGCATGTAAATCTCGGGTTTGCCACCATACTAAATTACAGTCAAACGTAGAATCAAACAGCCATGTGAAAAGGATAAGAATAGTCTTAAAAATGTATAATAATCAAAAAATCCGATGTCTGCCCTTGAAAACGACCTCTCGATTCGGTGTCGTGATCTTTGTCCCACTTGCTTGCTTCATACGGTGTTATTAGGTGGTGTGTTTATAGTAATTACCCCACCATCAATATATCTATCGGCGACTCCATCCTAATGCATCCCATAGTTTTGCACGTATCTATTTACCAGTAATGTCGATGTTTTAGGTTATAAAAAATACAAACATTGTGCTTTTTCGTCATAAGTTTTGTTTCGTTATATTACGGAAGAAATGGTGGTAATTGCTATCTTCTGATGACTGTAAACTCAACTTTAATAACTTATTCCAGTCTTTAAAATGTACGGAAGTATCGCCAAGGAAGCTATAATAGTTTTCCGGGTCAATTCTTTGTGGATTTACGATAAATTGTAAAACGTTTATAATAAGCTTTTATAGTTGATGCGTTCGCCGCCCGGTAATGTACGAGGTCTTTGTCTCTTAGTGACATTTTATGATCGTAATGAAAGTAATGATTAATATCTGGACAAGCGGTACTTTAGAGACGCCAAATAAAGACCCCGGTAGCGATTAAATTACATTTCGTCTGAAGGTCGAAGAATGGAGGAATTTCCGGGACGCATAACTTGACCTTTGTGAATTAATTTTCTGTGAATCCCCGTGTATTATCTTATTTCCCTTTACGTCTACTTCAGCCGATAAAATAAATATAAGGAAATCACATGTTTTATGGTTAACGTTTCTACAGGAATTGAATTAATTATTTACTTTTGAAAGTCAAGAATGCTAGATTTTTTAGGACTTGTTACTCGACCTTTTACTTTGTTTTCTTTTTCAGCATTTTTTTTTAATATTAAAAATCAATTGAACATATTGTTTTATAAAGTTACAACTAATTTTTAAGTCCATTTTTGATAAGCAATAAAGTTAAAATTTTACATTGCATGCCAGCAAGCGATTGTATCTAATATCAAAGTAATTGCCGATATTGACCTTCTTAACGTATACTGCTGCCAATGACAACTTCAAAGTAACTTATTTACTTTTGTGCGCTTGTTTATTTATACAAAATTCTAACGCGTTTAAGTCTTTTGTTGACCAAACATTCACGTGCTACACAATGCTACGCACAATGTAACTAATATTTGTTACTCACGATTTCTTAATACGTGGCGTTTATTTAAACATTTGATAACTATGTATATTATTTTAATTATTGTAATATGTAGTCATGACAGCCACGCCTTGAGTTTTTAAAATGTGCATTTTAAAAACCATAATACGTGTGTGGACTATAATGGTTGACGTTCGTCAGCGATCGGGGAATTCCGGTCTATAAATAGGTCTGTTGTCAAGATAAACTTTTACTGGAACATAAAACTTCGCAGTCAAGCAGCTTTATGGAGAATTTTAGTTTTATGGAGTTTGTTTTTCATGTTCACATCTTGTGTACCTACCGACAATGCTATCTTTTAAACATAAAACTTTATTTATCTACTAAATTACAACTAAAATTAAATATCTATTAATATATTTGAGTTGTTTATAATAAAACAGAAGACTAAGTAGAATTTTACCGTGAATATTTATATAGCAACATAAAATTTCAATGAAAATTCAAGATAGAGGTGTAGTGAAGGTGAGATATTGCGAGCAAACAGTATTTAACGAATGCGTCGATAATTAATAAGTGTGTTACGTGGTGCGGGCGACAAATACGGCACGTGTCAATCGGCGCTCGCTTCCATTTTAAGCGGAGTCCGCGGTCGCTCCTCGGCTTCGAAACTCTCACTTTCTATCGTGCTTTAATTGTTATGTGCGTCCGTAGACACATGCAATTTTACGTGCGGCAATGTTGTTCATCAATTTACATTACGTACGGTTTTTTCGATTAATATTTCAGCCGCACATGGGTTCCTGTCAGTGCTGAATACCCGCCGCGACTGCGTGATCGCATCTAGGACGTAAAAAGTCATTTGCATTACCAGTAATTGATATTCTAACATTATTCTTGTTCAAGTTTTGTTTGGGCTCGTAACGAACGTTATGCGTTGCATTAACGTTGAATAACGTAGCATAACAGTAATATGTTCAGTTTTTAGTATATACATACTAAAAGAGATTTAATCATACGTAAAACGAACATCAACGTAAAGAATGCAGAGAAAGGTGTATGGCTGTAAAGGCGTTCGTTGTGTATGTACTTTAGATGTGAACGTAGAAGGTCTACGAAGTGTCTACGGATTTAATATAGCTCTTTCTAATATTTGCATCATATACTCAAAGGTAATCTTTAACTTTAGATATGTTTGCACTTCTTAAGCAACTATCAAATATTCTTCAGTTGTTTTTGGTTAACAAATTAAAGAAGAATATAAGGTTAATAAAATATTGACTTAACCAACCTTTCAACCGTTTGTTGTTTGTTCATTTTGTCACGTAATATTTAGATTACCTTGCGTCCCAATTAAAATAATTCTAGTAATTGATTGCTATGACGGAGATATATTTTATTTACTAATTTAATGGGGTGTTAGTTTTTTTTATTAATTCCACACCAACAGATTCTCGGGTAAGAGCTGTTACTGAATAAAATGAAATGTTATTAATGAACGTATTATATGAGGGAAATTAACAACTCTTTAACAAAACGCTAAACAATAATCGATTTATGTTAATGAACAGTGATTGTTTGCATTGATTTAATATTGTAGGGATAAATAATACGTTCACATAAGGAAGGTAGCGTTAACATAGGTGCCAGGCAACATTGTTATGACGTGCGTGAAATCGTATGGAAGTAATTAATATTCACGACACGATAGCTTGAGGATGTTGCCCAAATATTAGGCTTGAGCTAAATTTCGTACTTCAAAAGTTTTTCTATCTAAAGCCTGTACTCAAAGGAAAAATATAAAACATTTTTTTTAAAACACAATCAGCGTGAAAGAATTTTTTTATTTGATATTTTAGTATACCTTTAAATCATAACTTGATGTTAACGTATTCAGTGAGATAAGTGAAGATGACCGGAGGTAACAAAAACTCGTTTGTGAATGAAAGTGTTTATACGTCGATGTTGAGAAGCGGTTGTAACTAGTCAATATTGTACAATGACATTTAAGTATTAAAAGGATTCGCATCTTTTATTAACATCGATAGTCAGCCAGTTTAAAAATTGCTAGCAATTTCCTTGCGGCTTGATTCGCGCGAGACTATCATAGATTTTGCAGAATTAAAAAAAAAACATCATGACAACCTTCCTAGTCTCTATATTGGTTTATGATTTCTTGTATCCTTCTCACATAGTATTTATTTTCATATTTACTCACGCCCTAAATTTAATAGTGTTATATTCTAAAACCGGTGCGAGAGTGTAGGGCTTGTTTCTTTTAAGTCTCTCGAGGTTGCTAAAATCCTACGTAACAAAGCGAACAAACATTTGTGATTTATATAGTAATATATAATATATATAATATATATCTATAGCCAGGGCCCTCAGTGGGGATAAAAAGTGAGCTGATGGTGATGATGATGATGATGATGATGATGATGATGATAGAAATATATTTAATTAAATTAAATACTTGTTACTTGTTTAGGTATCTTAAAGAGACGTACGATATAAAATTCCTCATTTAAAAAAAAAAACTATATCTTCTAAAATTCAAATTTCAAAAGTGTAGTAGTTATAAAGCACTAAATAGTATAACAATGCATTAACACAACAAATTATATCGTTTTTATTGCACAATGTATAGCCGTTTGTTAATTCAATTAGGTGTGTCGATTCAGTCAACGTGTGGAGTTATTGTAGCGAGCAAGGTTTGCTTTTGGATGCTATTACTTTGCACTTAATTATCAACGCGACCTTTGCCGCCCAGGGTACTTTAGGCTTGTTTGGTCTAGGCCGGAGGTCGCACGACCAATCACTTTTTATAATTCTCATTGAGTTGTACTTGTGCTGGGTACGTTTTCCTATGCTCTATTTTTGATTCGTCGTCGAATTAGTTTTTGCTCTTACCTCAGAAATGCCAAGGCGAGGGCAATCTGAAACGTATACTTAAACGTCTTATTGCTTAGAGCACAAAACTTGTAATGCGTGATATTTGAAAATGATTATCTTTATCAAGTAAGGTGTGGTTTTTGAGTTATAAATAGTCTTTAAATATGGTATTGTGTATCCTGGATGAAGGCGGCCGAGGACCGATCGTCGTGGCGATCTTTGGGGGAGGATCACATTCAGCCGTGAACGACACGTGGCTGATATGATGGTGGTATTCATTATTTTACAATGATTTTAGTCGTATTATAACTGTAATTTTATCGTGTATTATATTTTAATTTTGTGGATACGTTAAAATAGTTTTGTAAAAATCATGTAAAGATTAAAAAAAAAAGTCTACGTACAAAAGACTGAGATCACCACACTAGGGGTGAAGGAGCGGGCGACAAACAGTCCTTTTGAGATAATGGCCGGTGAGAAGAAATCTTGTTGATCATTCCTTTTCGAGATTAATTATTTGTGTTGTATACAAAAAAAAAACATTCTATAAGTCTATAAAAAATTAAACATATTTATGTTATTCAATTTCATGCAGTCTTGTATTTTTTTAATGTGTCGTTAAATATGTAAATGTTGAAAAAACATACGTTTAAAAATTATCTTTTGGTGAGTTTATGTCAAAACAATTTTGTATTCAATATATTCAAGGGACGCTTTAAAAAACGTTAAGAGTGATAAATGTACGGCTGTCGCAGATGTACTGCAATAAACTTTAATGTTAAATGTTTACTCTTACTTAACCCGAAATCAATTAAACTTCAATAACAATTGACATTCTTTAGGCTCGATAAACTACATAAGAACTTTTGTGCCACGTTCTACTCTTGAATATATAAATAAAAATTGATATAAATAATTAAAAAAAATATATAATGACAAGATTTTATGTGAGAACATCTTCACTTCAATCAAACTCAGTGTGTTTAATTTTCATTCATACCATTGTTTTCAGCAATTCATTTCATGACCATCTTCTCATAAAAAAACAATTTTATCTTATTAAACTGTCGCGTTTATCAATCGATCATAATTATAGTATGAAGCGACAAATTGTTTTTCTTCGTATACAGTAACACCCCTTGTATAATTTAGGTCTCCTTGTAGGTAGTGGAGTGCATACGTGTGACGCCCATGTAGCGTTTTGCAACGTAAGGGGCCCATCAGGTGCGTGCACTCAGTTGCATAAATACTATTGCGACAGGCGGATCGCGGTCACTGCCGCGCCGGCGTGCCGCTAAGGGCATTCGGCCCTTTCCCACTATGTACGATCTGGACCACTGAATCACACAATCTGTCTTGCAGTCTTTAACAACTTAAACATATAATTCTGATAAATTAATCGATTTTATTGTATGTAAAAAAATGTATTAAAATAAGTTAGAGGAAACAAAAATGGTTAGAGATAAGCATTTTTATAAAGGTCATAGATTAAAGTTAGATTTCATTAATTTAGTAAACGTCAAACGATTAACGCGACGACCGCGCCCTGGCATACTTCGAACCAGCACCGCTGTAATACCCTTTTCCGGATTCATTTTGGCCTACATTTACACGTGCCATACATACATATTTAAAATCTGCCTGCAACCTGGAGTTACCTCATAAAGTTATCGTAACAAAACCACAAAATTATATTTTCGGCGGTTTAAGCTATGAAACTATTAAATTACACTTAAGCGTACTGAAGTATGAACAAACGAATTGACACCACACATGACATATATATCTAAATCAAAAATTAAAAACTATTTTTATTTTAAATTCCGTCTAAATAATTCATTGTCATTGAGAACCACAAAACTTGATAGTAACGTCCTCGTGGAACCGCAATGACTGTGCTTAATGGTTTGAAAAGTTACAAATCCGCACGAATGTCTGTTGCACATCGCAATAATTTCTGCGATAAAACTGCAACCGACTCTATTAACTAATTTCTTTTACTTTTATTAATGTATTGTGTTAATATAACTGAAATGAATGAAACTTAGACGTAGTGTGATAACTTTTACTTTTTAAATGATTGATTGGTATTAATTAATGTAATATGTTGCAGCGTGTGACGACATGCGGTCCGGCGTGCGGGGCCGCGGGCATGGGCCCCGCTGCGGCGGGCGCAGTGCGGCGCCTCGCATCCAGTCTTCAGAGCACCAGCACCGGCTCGCTGCCCGACTACGGCACACAGATCGTCGACCCCTACCGTCTGCTAGAAGACGACCTCAACGGCATCTATGAGGACATACGAGCGGTTAGTTCGCCCCTAGCATATTTATAAAATTGTACCATGTATCCTTAACTTTGTAATCGTCAAATTAAGAAAAACTCTTTAAAATTCAAAATTTCTTACTTCCGACAAAATACAAAGAGTTAATTTAACAACAAAATGTATTGGTATGTCTTAATTTGTTATTTGATGTGTGTTCTTGTGTTTTGACTTAATGACACTTCGCACGTAAATTAGACGAAACAATATAAAGGTCTGTGAATCTTGCAATTTGAGGTACATTCTAATCTGTTTGACTTGTGTTCCGGTGCGAAGGTCAATACTACAATAGAAGATTATTTTGTCCCAGTTAATTTTTAACATCTGTTAAATGGGAAATAAGTTGTCACCGTGACCTACTTTGAATTATTCGTAGACGTTTTTTTTTTTATCATGGATTTATATTTTTACGCTCGAGTTTGTATAGCATTCTTGTAGTCTTTTTTACATTATCTTTTGTTATCTATTACGCACGATGATAGATATAAATATGATAGTAATGGTGTCATTTGAATTTTATGTTTGATTTCATGTTAAAATTTTGTTTTATTTGTATCGTTGAACAATGTTATGATAATAGCGCATAGCTATTTGCAATCAAATAGTTACCAATTAATATTTGTTAGTACAGGTCATTGTAGTGTCCATTGATCTGGAAGTGTGTCAAAGACGCGACGTGATAGCACGCGAGTGGGCGTAGCTTGAGCAATTCGCTCATCGTTATTTTACTTAGCGCTCTTGTTATTATAAAGATACACTATAATGGTGGTTCGTACTATATTAACAAATCTTAGGCACTTACTAAACTAGCACGTACCATATCTCGACCACATCATCACTTGGCATCGGGTGGGATCGTGGTCAAGCGTTAGTTTAGAAATTATAAAAAAAAAAAATCTCCAGATCCAAGTTTTAAATTGATAAATGTACTAATGTATTGTAAGCCGGCGTACCATCAGTGTACGAACCTGTTGGTCCTTATATAAGGATTGATAAATCATTGTGTTCGTAAGTGTTGCCCATTTGAGCGTAAAAGTACACGTTTTTGTCGTAATTTGTTGTTGAGAATTCTTGTTCAAGATTCATTTTTAAAAATTATCCTATTCAAATCGCTCTCATGTGCTTGTTAATAAATAATTTAGCAAATGGTCTTCAATCTTAGTTTGTAGTACAACATTTTTGCAATCTGTTTTCGCAGAGTTCAATTTCTTTAACTCTACATACCATACCAGAATAGATCGCATTTGCCGGCTTCTGTTCTAAGCTGTACCGTAACCGCTTATACGGTAGATACGGCTCGCTCGTTCGCCTACTTTCTTGTTTGGAAAACTCGTCTCAAACTAGGCCCATACGTGAATACCGTATATCTCATTTCTAAACGCTGGTTTCCTTGATGTCACTGTTTTTATCATCAGGAAAGGTGGTGAGACTATGGGAGTACAATTTTCTTGATACAAGTCTGGCCACGTGTGGATTTTGCAATTTGCTTTACTAATTTTCATCTAAAGGCGCTTGAATTAATTTTATAGGCAGATTATTTCATCGTTTTCAGTATCTTATCTTGTATTACAGTCAATGGTATCGGGGTTAATGTTTGAAACAAGTTTTATCATTGAATGTTACATAAAATTTATCTCGACTTTCGGTACGTTTAATGCAAAACGTGTACGCACTAACGGACATCCGTTATTACTATTAGACGTAATATCTCGTTCCACTTTTTAAACGCTGACATTTTTCCAAGTTCCTTCCTAAGGCGCAAATTCCAAAGACTTGTCCTGCCCCCGTTTCTAGAGCAAGGCATACCAATATTTATTTCAGTTAAATAAGATATATCAATATTCCTGATGCTGATAAAGCAACCCTCAATGTAAATTTTTCACCTAGATTCCTGCTATGATCAATTTATATTTTAATTTCTATCATAGTTCAAAACTGGACTTTTACTTTAGTAGATGTTTTTTTGATACGGAGCAAAATAAACGTCGTTTTAAAAAAATTTTTTTTGTTATATGAGATAAATTTAGTAGAGCATAAACTGCATCCGAAGTTGACGAAACAAAACGTCGGTGCAACTCGCAGATTTGTCACAAAACAATAGTAATGACGCACAATTACAAAATTCTATGAACGGATGTTAGTGTGGCAAGCGGTTCTTATTATATGCATCTGATTTTTTAGGCTACATCCTTTATAAAAACTCTTAAGAAATATAAAAACAATACGAGAAGTTATAGTTTACATTTATTCTTATTCGTCTGCACTCTGCGGTAAGAAAATAATAACTAATAAAATAAGTTAAATTTTTTTATTTGCATTCAGATTTAAAAATGGAATCTTGCCAGTATTTATTCTGTGATTCGTAATAAGTTTGCATAATTTAGCCTGTACAATCTTGTTATAATTATTTACTTTAAAGTTAACATTCATATTAGTTTATTTATGATAAATACTAAATATATTTGTATCGTGGCTAACCGCCATTTACAGATGTGCTAAATATCAATTGTTGAATTTGTAACTCAGCCAAGGCTAATTTATGTAACACGTATTTTTAAAGGTCATTAACTGTTTGTTAGTTCTGCTGTCACTTATTCCGTATTGAAATTTTACAGTCCAACAAAGGTGTTTGTTTTGCTTAAGAATAAGAAACCTGTATTTATTTCCCTTAAAAAGACTTAAATGTTTTTTTTTTGTAATATTAGTAGTAGTTTATTGTTAGTTCTACTTACTAATATCTCTTGTAACCATACCTGGTAAGTTTGAAAAACTTGTGTTAGGAATGGTTTACGATAATAGTCGGATGGTGGGATTCGAACCCGCTACCGCAGGATCGGTAGGCCGTACCCATTAGGCTATTGGCGCTTCGCATAAATATGTATTGTTTATTTCACATAGGTCTTATTAGGTTAGACAGAAAGCATTGTTATTAAGCCACATGCATTAGTAATAGAATTCTAGAAAACGAAAATTTTAACCTTGGTTTGATGCTGCGAAACTTCTTTTGTTCACGCAATAAATATTGCTGCGTAATTTGAACAAAGTTGAAGTTGCTAATTTACAGAATTAAAGTTTTTCGACTTTCTTACCTCCGAGGTACGAACATCGATGGAACTGAGATGAAAATCATATGCTCACACTATTGTCTAGTAAGAGATTTAATTTGTATAAATATTAACATCAATTTGTCTCCTTGAAATGAAAATGACGAAGTCGATTACAGGCAGTAACATTACCAGATGTCGCTATTTTCTATAATAACAAAAATGTTGGTATTTATATACATGTACATACATTACATATGTATATTGGTATATATCCTTTATAACGTTTTAGCCTAGAAAACTAGGAATGTTGTCACATGTCATAAAGTTCGTCCTTGTGTGTCCATATTGAAACAAATTTGTGACGACTGAATGTGTCGATTATTTAATCAAGCATTACGCAGCAGTTCGGCATAGCCTTCTAGAGTAATTTTCAGAGAGACGCGACGTCCAGCACTGCGCTAATAGAGTCGCGCCTCGCTGCCCGACACTGTTGTAATATGACATTGACTGTCCGTGTCCAAATAAAAATTTACACATTTTGTTGGTATATTCTAATTTTATGAGATATGGACGCAACGTACGTTAAACGCGACGCCTAAGAATTTGATTTTCATAATTAATTTTAGTAAATATAGCGATTAGCACTTACTTCTTAGTTTCAGAACAGTGATTAATAGGCAAGGTGAGGTTACATTCTAAACTGTAATCAACAGATGTGAATAAACTATTGATAAAGCGGAAACTGGCCGTAAGGGTACACTATCAACTAACAATCTTAGCAATCAAGTGAGGAGTAAAATAAAACCAAATAGTTTGGATAAGATGCTGATCCAAGTGTGCAGCTGCCTAATAAATATTAAAATTCTGTTACATGGCAGGCTTCTCTTGATTATTATTTACGCAGCATTAATATTATCGAGGTGCAGTGATTGTTGCACAATGCGCGGGCTCGTTCGGCTCTGGCCTCGGCTTTCGCAACTGCTCTTTGTCGGATTCACCAGTAAATACATCGTATCCTTATTCTCTAATAATTTCCTTCCCATCCTTAAATAGAAATTTGGTCTAATGTTTTCCATGTATTGCCAATTATTCTATTTATCTTTAGCATAATATTGAAACGATATAACAAGTTGTATTTTCTACGGCATTTCGTGGTCATTGTTATCGTCTTTGATTAACATAATCGTGACACACTTCTCTCCCTTCATTCACATCGTAATTATTAGTTACGTCAGCTAAAGGCTCGTAAGCCTTTTCATTAATAAATCTCCACCTACAGCGATTTTACTCGAAAAATATCATATACAAACGTAAAACCTATAAATTCTTTCAATAAATACAATATTTCAGGTTTACTGTAATCATAACACGACCCTTTACAGGCTGTCTTAACGACCATCAAAAGACTCGTGAGTGTGGCAGTATAGGATAATTTTGACTTAATTATATCTCTTTATAGTAAAACTTTTTTATATAAACGATGTCAGTAGCTGTAGACTGTGTAGAGTGACATTAGCCCGAACTATAAATAGTATACTTAATATTTTGCTTCAATATAAATTACAAACCGCTCACCGTGCGGTAAAGAACCTTCTTTATTACACAATATAATATTTGAATTGTTAATACATCACCGTGGAAGACAGGTGATTAACGGAATTCTATAGTGTAATATGAGGTGGCCTATGAGGACATTGTTGATTAACATATGAACGCTCCGTGATGGATTTAATATCATACAATTGTACAACATATACTTGATAACGAAATTGTATTTAAAACTTATTAATACTACAGTGAAATGAAAATTGCAAACATATTTCCCTAGATAAAAGTAATGTGCGCTGTCTTATTGTTACGTAAATTTATTTCAATGTTTAAACTTTGAAAACCGCAAAATGCACGAATGAACTTTCACGAAATATTTCATTACAATACTTTGACCTCTTATTATTGGAATGTTGTTCTTCAACGGGAAATAACGCCTCCGGGAAATTCACCATCAGATGTTTTTAACGTTGCTTGTTTATAAGACAATTTTATTTTAACTTCTTGTTGATATCGATAATAAACATCATCGAAGATAAATTATATTCGCCAACATTAATATAGTTTTTAAAAGATTTGTAAATTAGCATTAAGTTTATTAAATTATTAACAAAATTAAGAAATGACAAGGAAATATTGAAATTTTAAAAGTTTATTGGCAATGGTTGTGTGAGCGAGATAAACAAGGATCTTACGATATCTATTTTTATTAATAGTAATTTGTAGATGTATTTATTAAAAAATATTTGGAATGACGTCATATAAAAGGTATTTTAGAAATGCACAATAGATAAGTAAGCAGGATTTTAGAGGACTTACTTACCCTACATAAGCACTAAAACCGCGTTCAATTAAATCATCATTGTACCAGTTTACTCTATGCTATTTGCTTGCTATGATTGCTTGGTTACAAAATCAAATGGTTTGTAATAACAGGCCATATCTAATGAGGCGAACATATAATTAGAACCTACTTTCTCCGTTTTTTTTTCTTGTTATCAATGTATGTTTTAGTGTTCACAGATTAGGGGTAGAAATATTTGATTTGAGTGTGAAGTATCGCGTTAATGTAAAAAATAATTATGTAGGTAAAAGTCTTACGACATACATATTCTGTGTAGCGTGTTATCACTCGTATAGTGAAGTAGTAAGAACAATAAAATCACTTGTCATATGAATGTTATTTAAAAAAGGCAGTGGATCTCATTGTCGTTGTTGTTGCGACAAACTCGCGGCGTCCGTCTGTGGTAAATGACCGTTACAAAATCACGATTACTGTTTCTAAATTAAGTCTTTCAGAATTTACGAGGCCGCTTTAATTTTAAAATACTTTTTGTGACTACATTTTACATTCTATACTAAACTTTAAAAACTACTGTCGTACTCAAAGTGGTTTGAAGATCCTTATTCTACCCTAAGTGGGTGGAGTTAAAGAACCAGGATTAAAATAGAAAAGAAACAAATCGAATAAACACAGCCGCATGGGGGTCGATGGTCGCGTTTGTAATCCCGCCTTTCGTTTGACACCTTCTCTTGTAATAAAAATTATGAAAATCAATTAAAAATTCACATTATTTTCGTTACGAAGTCGCAATTACTTAATTAACTGTTGACCAACAGGAGCTGGAACGGAACACAAACCAAGCGGAACTGAACACCATAGCTACATATTACTTCGACGGTCAGGGCAAGGCGCTCAGGCCGATGGTCGCTATACTAATGGCGCGAGCTGTCAACTACCACGTCTACGGCGAAAACAGGTCAGTAGTACATCAATACCTACCACTTAGTTCCCTAATTCCTCGTTCGGGAAGAGAGAGGGCGCGCTCAGATTTAAAAATTGCTGTTATAAATTATTTCGTGAGACACGGCTTAACTCACGTGTAGATCGGTGTAGGTGCCGACTAGTCGGCAGTTCGAAACTAGCCGGTAGTCCGAAACTAGTTGGTATCTACACCAAACTACACATGAGTTAAGCAGTTATTATAAGTGTATTGTTCAGATATTTACAAATAACTGAACTGAATATGTTTTATCAAAATGTAATCATAAAATAGTCATCAAAAGAATATTTTATTAACTACCGTCTTTAACTTAATCGTGTTAGTAGTTAAAATACATTTAACATCTTAAGTGGTGTTTAGTGTCATTTGTTTATCGATCATGTTGTCGATACATGATTTTATTCACATATAATTCGTATCAATCGTATTTAAACGAGAAATTAATTAATTTTAAATCTAACCGCATATTTAACTATTATTATTATTATTATTATTTTATTTAATTGTCAGTTTGTACAAAGTCATTAATCTTTAATCAAATTTCAATACTCTTAATAGTAACATATATATTAATACTTGAATCCCTTTGCATTCCCTTGTAGAAAACTTTGCGAACGGATGAACGCGAGACTGTTAATGTAGAGAAGTACCCAAAGTTGTCTTGACTCAATAAAAAATCTCTTTTATTACGAATTAATGTCGAATTTCAGCTAATGTACGACGATGAGTAATAAGTTTTAAACGTAACCAATATTTAAAAGTTACACCATTAAGATGTAGTACGTCTATTTTCAAAAAAATGCTGAGTCATAAAATACAAACACAAAAATAGTATCTGTTGAGAAGTAAGACTAAAAGCAAGGTCGTAACAACATTCATTGAACTTATTGCACAACTTCAAGTCCGCGCTTTTCGATTGCATTCGCTCATCACAGCCATAGTTCAATGTCTATTGGACCTTGATCGTAGCGTTTTGTTTTGATGCTTCCAACTCTCACACCTCAGAATTCCTTCACACGGCCTTCATTGGAAACATTTGTGATTTAATTGTGCATAACTGGCTATCATAAAGTTACAAAAAACTTTTAAGCAATCATACTATGTTTGTAATAGACGTTGTATTAATGTAAATATGCGTTTTATTTTTAACATCATTTCACTTTACAAGAATTAAAAAACACATTGGGGTAAGTCGGAGATCGAACGCAAGACCTGCTAATTAAAAGTTAAGGGGCCAAGCCCCTGAGCCACTAACGTTATTTAAAATGTAAACATGAAATTACTAAAAAAAAAAAGTTTCTTAACCTATTAAAGTTTCACTTCTCTGTATTCTACTATTTCATAAAAGTAAAGAAATTTGAAAGATCTCTCCTTTTTAAATATAATAGTAGATGTCTCGTTTTGATATATTGTAAGCATTAGTAATTAAAACACGAAATCCTGGATGCCTACAACTTCTAAAACAAAAGGTGCATTCGATTTTCCTTAACATTCTCCCCTGATGTCAGATATATTCGAGTCAGTCGAAAGGGGATAAGGAAAATTCCACGGTGAAACGTATTTGCCTACAATTGCCTACAATATACGAATCAGTTTAATGGTCTGTTCCATTTCATCAATACATTCACGTCGCTGATTTAACTCGCGATTCGTCCATGTTTGGAATATTTAAACTGAAAGGTGCCATTAATCTGTATTTTTAATACGTAAAGCAGTCGTGTGTTCATCGCGTCTCGCTCTGTTTGCCTGGAGATGTATTATTCGTTACAAGAGCTAAGAGCGGAGCTATTTGTATGTTTTGAAACTTCATGGTCAAGTTTGATTAATGTCAAAAGAAAAATAATTTCATTGAGAATCTCGGGTTGGACCGATTTTGTTAGGACTTTAATGAAGGTAAATGTACGTGGGAAAAACATAAGCTATTTTCTACGTAGACAAAGTTGCTAGCAAGCGATATAAATGAATTTAAAACTAAAGTGAAAACCGTTCACTGAAAACTGCATTGTAAATATTGTTTATTAAATTATTTGATACACAAATAAACATATAAGTACTGTTTCTAATATGTTATATCTAGATGTGTACATAATAACACACCTTCTTGCGTTGATATTTCGTGTTAGAATAGATTAGACACGATGCTAAAGATCTCAGCCGTTATGAATAACCTTTCGATAAAATTATACATAAAGATTTATCTAAAGTACCTTCTACAAACTATCATTAAATTTACCGTTCAACATTAGTCACATGATTTTTTTATTCATTCTATCGACGCATCCAAATTAACAACTTGTACTTTTTTTATCTTGACATGATTATAGTAATGTTTATCATAATTATTAAAAATCCGTTATTCATAACAAATACGACTTAGGACACTTAATGAAGCGAGCGTACATCTGTCTCAAAGGCCGACACCGCATCTGTGGTTCCTCTGGCAAGAGTCCGTGTGTGTCGATAATCACTCTTGCCTCCGCCGCTCGTTTGCCCCCTTCTCGTATAAAAAATGGCCATTAACATTTCCCCCTTATCCACAAATTAAAAATAAATAATTTATTATCATAATTTAATAATTCATATAATGAAAACCATTGTCAATGAGTTGTACAAACATTTGATCGATGAAAAAAAATCTATTGTATATTCAACACGCACTTAATTCTTTTATTCAAATATTTATAATAATTATTTAATTTGTCAATTAATGTGTAAACTGGAGAACAAGTCTGGAATGACGCAAATGATTGTTTTATGTCACTGGTTGTAAAGAATTATGTAATTTATGCTACCAAGGAGTTTTTATAATAGTTCGTTTTAAAAAAAAAACATCGTAAGTCAGTTCGATATCATGATGATTCAGAACAAGCACATTCTTGTCACGCGGTAGGATGTAAATTAAATAAATTTAAAACTATCTACTTATGTTAATTATAAAGCACCATTTATTAAAACAGTTTATTTGTTTTCAGACAGATATATTCAAATAACTTTTAAATAATAATTTAAGTTCTGTCCTAGTTTTTTTTGTAGTTTTAACTTTTCTTGTTATAGTTTTAATTTTAAAATGAATAATTAGTCCATACGGTATGATCGTGGCAATTGATGCAACATTATTAGGATAGCGTTAGTGTTACCAGTTTGCATGCAACCGTCGACATTACAGTTAAGGCTTTCGTAAACAACCCAGTTCCAAATGTTTTGCATGAAACGGCAATTTTCTATTATTTCACGCTACAGTATCGGTTATCTATTTATTCCATCCAGCATTCGCATTTCAATGAATTCGTGCTTCAAAATTACGCAATTTAATTGGGAAAATAAATTTACCTTGTAGTAAATTTAACGCCAAAATATCAGCTTACAGAACAATGATATGATTATATTAGAGTGTACGTTCGAAATTTGGTTTTGCATTTTTTTTTCATATTTTCTTACATTGTTGATTTCATTCGCCTAAGTCATTAATTTTCGATTAAGTGCACCACATTACAGATGTAGTACCGAGCTGTAAGTTTTTATTTACTTTAGATGTGTTCAATTTATACTCGTTATATTCATTGCAATTGACTGCGATATGTGCTTTAAAAAATATACATTGTATTAAATAACATAAGTAAAAGTACAGATTGTTACCACACTTTCGTTATGTTCCAAATGACTATTGTTTAAAGGCCGCCGAGAGAATTCCTTAAGAAAAATAATTGAAATCAACACTAAAGACTAAAGTAAACAATCAACGACTCTGAGTGTGACTGATATGTTATTGTCGCCTCTTATGTTTTATTTTTATGACAATTAATGATGCCAATTTTTAATTTGATTATATTAATGTGGTCATCATGCAAATGGAGGAGGCATACGTTCGGCAATGGACGACCTTAGACTGATAGTGACGATGATGATGATGATATTAGTGTTGTCTGTTGTCATAGTATCTAATAGTTGGTTGTGATAATAATCAGAGTTTATGTTGCAGTGCACTGCTGCCGTCGCAGCGGCAAGTGGCGATGATCAGCGAGATGATCCACTCGGCGTCACTCATCCACGATGACGTCATCGACCAGAGCAACTTCCGGCGCGGAAAGCCCTCAGTTAACGTGCTCTGGAACCATAAGAAGGTAGGCTTACAACTTATTATTACGTAATGCTGCATGTTTTGCACTTGTAACTACTACAATACAATCCATTAACAGATCATCGCTATAAGCGTGAATAAAATTTATTATACCACTAGTATCTAATGCGTTGAAAATTCAATTCAATTTATAGTTTATGGCTCTCCCTTGTCATATAGGACCAGCGTCGAGTGTTTATGGTTGTGTGGTTTATTCATAGTGCCCTGTATTTGTCTCCTGATACCTCTCGTTCAGCAGCATTTTTTTCTTTCGCTCAGTTCACGATGATGGTATTTTAACCTTATAAATGTATACTGTTTAATACAAAGTAATAAGTTTGGTCGCATTTAGTTTAACAAACTTGATATATGTGCAACGATTTTCGTAGTAAAATTAGCACATTGAATGCATCGAATCATTAGACGGGCTTGCCTAAGTTAGCTAGAACAAACAGTCGCTAACAAAAATGGTGTCGTTTAGCGAATATACTGAAAATTAAATCTAATTTTGTTCTTGGAAAATACGTTTTTGATGTGGCATACAAATTAAATATCATCTTGATTTATATATAGAGTTGATACGTTGGGAAACGGCCCATGACTTGAATATTTTATGACGTACCGGACTAAAATTAAATAGATATTTATTGTAATGTCAATGAGTCATCTTTACACATTTTTAAGTAACCGATTGATGAAAAAAAATTCTATTATAATAAAAGAATAATTTAATTATTTTTAAATGTCAAATCGGTTAAGGAAATTAATATTTGTAGACTTGGCAATTTCGTAGTTTTATTTATAAACTAAAATATTTTCCAATTAGAATATTACGTTTGTGGTCGTTATTTACTATTTGCTACGTGGCTTCTAATTTATATGCCCGTTGTGTTTTTGTTATAAATAGTAAGCATAGTACGATGGCAATGAAAAACCCTACAATTAATTATACTTGAATTAACATTGTAATGCAATGGGAAGATCGAGTCGCGACATCTAGGAGCCTACGTGCCGCATAAATAATCCTGGATTGTATTTATTCATTAATTTTATAGTCAGTCGTTAAGGTATACGTACAGAACACTTCAGTTCATCTAGCTGAACCAAATAAAACAGCATCTAAAACATTTTAAAAGGTATTAGTATTCTAATACCTTTTAAAAAGTGTTAAACAGTTTCCATTGAAACTGTCAAACATTAATTAGAAGTTAGCTTTAAAAAATATCAACAAAAGAATGCCAGATTTTTATACCTATCTCCATTCGTTCAACGTTAACTTATTATGGTTGCGTTTACATTAAAAAAACTTTTAACTTAATTGAAGTAAGAAATGCGAATATTTCAGCAAATTTTGTCTAAACCTTTCAAAGCAAAAGCTCGTGACTAATTCTGTAAACGTTACATGACCGTACATAACATGTCCATGCCATATCTGGGTTAAGATCAAGTCGTTATAGTCAGAATTGTTAGTCAGAGTTCAGCTTCGCAACATTTTGCTGTCAATGGAATTCCTTCGTTGACTCAGTCATTTCACTACTACTGTAATCAACAAAGAATCTAAAGTCTTTGTCAAACCCTGTGATCTCGCTTTACGGTACATTCTCTTTAGCAATATTGACTTTGAGTTAGGCTTACACACGACATTTGCCCATTTGTTGCGTAAATATTAATTTGTTTGATTTGTACAATTTCAAACTAAAGTTTATTTAATTTCATTCTCTACTTCTGTGAATATTTAATCATTCAAGTACTTTCTTTCTTGCAATCTATTATGGACAAATAGGAAGCTTTTTCCAGCGGACACCAATCGGCACTCACACACTGACTGGGTTTTTCTTTAAAGCGTGTATCTCTGTAGAGACATCTCAGAAACTTGGACATGAGAGGTTAATCACCTTGACCTAATAAAAATCACCTTTGGATGGCTAATTCTTTCTTAATGTATTATTTAAATACTCGTCTCTTCTTAAGTTCTCTCGCTTTCTTTCATTTAAAACAGATGATGTTCACTTAAGTGGTGTCACACATCCTTGATCTATGTTTGGTGCCTATGACGTCACAAACCCCACTTAAAGAATATATTACACTGTACTTGTAGAACAGAAGTTCTAAGTCGTTACTCTAAAACATTGCGTAATCCGAGAAGATAAGTAATAACGGTCGAAGCGCTATTGAACTTGAATAAGAAACTCATTTAGGTCACTGAGTCAGGAGCAGGTCCGTGCTCCAGTTATATAAAAAAGAATAATACGATCGGTGGGAAGTAGTCCGCGTCATCCGTACTGACAATATAAGTCGCTGAACCTTTCTCTCGTGCGTTCGAGGAAACGAGACGGAGCTACTTTATCGTGTTGTATATTGACGTATCGAGCTAATGCAAGCTTACGAAGTAATATAGCTCGTAAAATTTGAAGTATAAAGACGATAATTGATTGGAGACTTTGTAAGTTTTGTTGTAGCACCCATAGCACGTTTGTGGTGAGATCCGATGCCTGCGAGGCGATGGTCGAAAGCTGGCGACCCCCGGTGAAAGTTCCCCTCGGCATTTCAACAGCGTTTTTGATACTACCTCAATTTATTTTTACTTCATATGTTTGATAACTTATAGCCCTATTGCCGATGTATGACTTTTCTGATAACCGATTGTTTTAAACTTATCTTTTCTTTTATTTGGTAAAAGGGAAACAATTGCTTGAGTGCCACAAAAAATTTAACAAATGGAACTGAGAGATGGATCTTGTGAATGGTTAATGTAATAGATAACGACTACTCAGGCTTGATGAAAGTACTTAAAGTTTATGGGATGAACCGGGATTTTACGTTTCCATATAGTCTTGGTATATTTGAACAAAACCTTATACTTATGCAGGTATAGTTTAATGCAGTGGTCGTCATATTTTTAAAGTCTATTGAAAATATTTGTGTTTTCTAAAAAATATGAGAGGATCGCGGGCCGCACAAATATATATCGCGGGCCGCGGATTGATGACCATTAGTCAAAAGTATCTAAAAAACGAGATTAGTATCCTACAACTATTGTTGTTATTATTATTGCAATAATAATTATATTTCCGTAACAGTGTTTTCACGGTAGAATGAATGAGCGGTGAGTGTCGTGTCGTTAATGCTGCAGTACAGTTCCTCGGTGTTTTGTATCGATGTCGGCCGTCATGCAAACGGAGTACGTGCAAGTAGTATTACGCTCCGACACGATCGTTGTGCAATAATTCCCTCTTTAAATAAATATATTTGTTAAAGCTATTCCGTCCATTAGGTTTGTCAAGGCGGTTTTCGTAAGGCCTGACACAATATACTATCGGGGTCACTTTTATTTAATACTGAAGACCGTTTGCTCGAAAGTGATTTACTTACTTTTAATTTAAAAAAAAAATGTTTTTATTGGTACTGTATTTATTTTTTGTAACACTTAGATATGGCACATATGAAATTGATATTACCTTAAAATATTGTCATGTACATAATATTTGTATACTTTTATGATTAACGCAACTTAGTAAGGTTACATGCAATTAATATAAGGCTACGATTTTATCAGCGTATTTAAATCAATACAATAGAATTCCCAAATGATACGAATCGTTCATTGGTATTCCCTCGCCTTCAACTAATTTGAATAGAAACGGTATGAAACAAAGGACGAACCTGCGTAGAGACGCGGAGGCCCCATTAGATCGGAACCTATTGCAATGGAATCTGGTCCGTCTTATTAACGCAACTTGTACGCTCGCCGCGTTGCCCGCCGTCCTTCACGAAAAAATGCCCAGTACGAATGCGGCGCGGCGCACGCTGATGTGATCTCACACGTTCGTAGGAATCGATTACAAACTTATAATGTCATACACGTTCCTTCCTGTCGGTTTCTGCAGCTCTATAACGTTTATGGCTGATGACATTTATGTCAACGGCTAAGCCCGGCTAAGTACTCTTATAATCCGTCTAGTAATTTTCCAAATCCATTATTGTGCTTAAGTATAGACTCTGTACTACCAAGAAACTATAGCAACGAGACAGACGGACATGTTAGCAAGATTCATTTAAAGTGTTCGATACTACGATACTGCTAATGTGATTTACTCGAACTTCTCTTGACATAATAATTATCATTTTATGCCCATTGTATTGTATGAAAATGCGAAAACCAATTTGCATATACTCGCGGATGTTTTCTCACAGCTCCGGCTCTGACAAAGTTCTAATAACCTGTATTTGAGTTATGTCATAAAAATTTATATGTTGATTTTTTGAACGGCGTTTATTTGAACCCGCCATTTACGGGTATATGTGTAAACTCAGTCGCCTACGATATCAGGGCGTGTCTGTTTGATGATAACCGTGTGAGACGTTGCTATGCGCTGACGACGCTTTGTTTGAACGCTGTCACGTAATTACGTGATGAAAATTAATCTCTTAGTTTCTTTTAAGTCAATAAAATATTTATTGCATAACAACAACAAATCCTGGTCAATGAACTGTAGTTGGTTTCTGTTTTAACGCGATTTAAATAAAAGAATGCTACAATAGGCCACGTTGTCAAGGATGCGGCGCGCCGTCAACGTCAGTGCCGTATTGCCGATTCCTATCGTATCTACGACCATTGTTCAGAATATGTCGCGAACTTATTGTTCAGTGGTCTGCTATGCCGCGGAATACCGACTTTTAATTGAATAGTACGCGCCTGGAATATTATTATGTTATGATACATATCAGTGTCCGCCTGTCGTGTTGTAGCACATATTTTTATATTGTAGCTAACGTGACGCAACTCAACTGCCCTGTGTCGACCTCTCCTTTAACCTGACCGCATTCCGGACTCGAAACACTACCGGCGCGACATCATTTCTGTTTGGATTTTCCAATGTTTGATTTTCATTATCATTACAATGATTATTAGTTATAATAAAATGTGGATGGCTAAAGATAGAGGAAGACCGAAGAATGTGTGGATGTATTGTGTGAAATATGATGTGATTACGGAGTGTGCGAGTTCAGGTATGACTGCTGACAGAGATTTACGAAAGAGTACTTACTGTGCCGACTCTCCGTAGGGATAAGGACAGGTTGATGACGAATGTATCACGAATTATCATTAAGTGGTAAAATTATTGGTGTTTAATTAGTTAACATTAACTTAAACGTTGTAAAATCATTAATGAATGATAGTTTGTAAAGCACGGCGGCGGACAGGCTCGCCTGCTGTGAAGGACGGTCATCGCGCGGTGACTTTCACCATACGCTAGTCGTAGAATAACGGAGGGGGTAGAGTCTCTTCGTTTGTAAAGCATCAATTTTATAATGTTCAATAGATATCGATTTCTAGAGATTATAAATATTTTCATTCAATTCGCTTGAGTGACTGAAATCTGAAGATCAAAGGATACTGTATTCTTTATAGAAGCGAACATTTATGTGTAGGGTATGGCTTCTACAAAATAATGTTGCTAATTTCAATGAGATAGTCATCTATTGTCAAACTTAAGTTTAGATAAGATATCAAGAATGGTATATAATTAGTTCTCTCTACCATTATAATAATCTAATCGTTGTTAGTACGATTGATAACATCTGACACCCAAAAAAATGTTTAATTCAACTTCCCACCCATCAATTGAAGTTAACTTACAATAATGATTTCCTGTACATTGTCATTTGGGGAAATCTGTTATGGAATTGACACTTTCTTTTTCCACTGACGTAAGTAATTACTCTTTGACATTAAGAGTCAGCATATGAACCTTTTGTATTCCCTTATTTGTAAATCACTAGTTTTTATAATCGCATTTACTTATTACTTCATACGATTCACATAGCACGTATGGCTTTGAATCTGGCATTATATGAAAACCTTAATAATATATGTTCTTGTTTTTATATTTTATTTTTGACTCAAAATAGTTAACATATTAGTATGTATTATAAATACAACTTAATGCAGTATGTTAATATGCAGACACATTAAATTGAACACAAAAACTCAGACACGCAAATTAACTTGAAAACTGGATTGTCGATCGTGAAAGTAGAATTTTTACATTCATTAAACAATACTCGAGAATTGTGACAGGAAAAATAAATATAAGGCGTTGAAAATTATTAAGGTGACTCATTCACTACATATGTCACCGGTGATTGAAATATTATCTTACTAATATAAATGCAAAGCTTAGATGGTTGGATGATTATTACTAAATAACTCGTCTGTATGAAATTAAGCAAAGAAACAGATTAATGTCTTAAAAAACCACATTGGATACTATTTCTTCTTATTTCCGCGCAATCTATAGTTAGTAATATCTAAATTCAATATGCTCATTTAAACTTTTAACTTGACGATATCAATTTATTTAAACTTTTTAAATTATGTAAAATGCTTTCTCTTTCATTCAATAGCAATATTATGCATCTTATTAACTGGTATATTCATAAAAAAACAATTGGAATTGATTCAATTCCACGAAGTTATATACCAATATTGAAATCGTTGAAGTCTTTTATATGACAAAGTATCATGTTAAGGACAATAGATGACTTGATTGTGTTTCAAATTAAATATTAAAATTAATCCGCGTTGTGGAATGGTCTGTTCTCGGTGGTATTTCTAAACCAATACTACTTATGTTCCTTTAAGAAGCGAGATTACCTCTTTCTGAAAGGCCGGCAATCAGTGGTTCCTCTAGTATTGTAGATGTCCA
>JAODUI010000031.1:5186542-5205311 GCA_027563995.1 Papilio gigon
GGGGAAGGCAAGGTCGGGCGCGCGACACACATCCCACCACATTCACCTTCCGTCCGCCATCTGCCTACCACCACTGTCAAGGCTGTGTTGCGAAAGCACGCTGCGCCGACGCTCGTACCAAAAGCATTGTTGCTACTTCGCCACAAGATCCGCTTTGGAATGTTGCAAATGTCTAACAACTCTCGGATGTGCCACTTGTGGTCTTGTCGTTAATGTAAACATTACTTTCTTGTTTGTATATTTTTTTCACCAAGTCAAGCAAATATTCCTTATCGATTATAGGTTCTTAGAATGGTGTATAAATTGTACAGAGACGGAGTGACCTCTATTGGCATCCTTTGACCTGTGGTCAATGTATCTCTATGAAGACTTTCCGTTGTAAACGAACAGAATAGAAACGTTGATGGCGTCGGAATTAAGTTAACGTGAAATCGTAGAGATTTTTCTGGTAAATTATTCATGTGGCTGGTGTTAGGCACTTTCGCGTTCACGTGTAAGCCTTTCACTCTTATCATGCGTCACGGCCGCAGCCGGTATCGCAGACGCCTAAATAACAGGCTTTTGATGACACGTCGATTTTTTTTTAAGAAACCTGCTTAACGAGTACAATCTTCACAAAGAGTCTAATGACATTGTAAACAATGTGAATTGCGTTTTTTACATACATTTACGTGTGAATGTGTTTTATTGTTTTGCTAACTTAGGCTCAGAGCACTCGATCTTAATTCCTTTATGGTGAATTTTGAACCTTTATCTAGACTTGTTGATCTTTAGACAAGTATAACAATATAGTTGATTGCGGTTGTTATCAGAATTATCTTTTGTTAATAAAAATACTCATTGAAAAAAACTCAAGCAAAAAATCGATTGGATTTCTTATGAATCGATTATTGAAGTTGATAACAAATAAGTTAGTTTTATTTCACTATACAGTTAGTTTACACTTACACGTCAGTTACGTGTTGGCGGCGCACGCGCGTGACGGCAGCGTTTTTGCTGCGATTCGTGAGCTACGGCAGAAAGTGTGCTAATGCGTGCGATTTACGCACCGAACCGCACCGTTCTGTTATCCGCCTTCCCTTACGGTTATCATATTCCTAGTCTCAATGATATCGGATATATGTTCATATGAAATATTTTATAACCCTGGTTTGAAAGTATTGAACTCCAATATAAGAGAAACTTGCGAACGTAGACAAAAATCGTTCGTGAAACATCAGTAACAACTATAAAATTATTAAAATAAATATTTTTTGTGTATTTACTTATTTAACGGCAATTAAACGTAGCAATTAAATTAATTAGGTTACTCACACGCACTACAACACTTAGTTTAATTACTACTTATAAATAATTTTAGGTTACTTTAGAAAATAAACGAATTCATACTTTCTATCGCTATGAAATTTTCTCTAAGTAAGGATACCAGCAGATCGTCACTTAATACAAAATTTAAGACAGAAATGAATAGTAAAACAATGTGTATTTCTTATAAAAATCGAGGTTATTAATAATTCTTGGTTCATTCATTTTTGTCTAGAAGATGAAGCAAGCCGGTTAGCACATGACTAGTTCACTATTGAAATTTTAAACGCAATTATTGCCAACTCAACAACAACCCCCTCATGATTATCAAATCGAAGAGAACCAACTAAATATTTATGCAAATGGAAGATTTATCGATTATTGATTCATCAGCGAAACGTTACGTGCGCAGATGGTCTTGGAATTGTTAATCATTATTATAATGAAGCCTTAAATATCTTGATTCTTATGTTAGTGTTGTATGGGAGCGTGAACGATCTGTTAACTTGTGCTAACAGTAGATTAGACATAGCTTACTGTGACGTCACCGCGGACCCGGACGCGGCGCCCTCCCTCCGACTGATGTACTCGAGGAAAATTGCCATTCGCATTTTGCTTTCACTTTCTTGTAAATTTATATTTTAATAATTAAATTAATTGTCACTGTTTTTATACGTGTATTGTTTTTATCAATTTTTTGCAAAATTTAACAAGGAAATTTTCCGTTAAATTTTTTTTTAATCTTTGAATTCCATAAATTTAATAATAAATTAGTTTTCAATTTTATACTTATAGAATTCTATTATATTGATTAGTTACAGTCATTTTCAATGAATTAGGTTTTGTTTGTGAAAATTTATTTCGTGATTACGTAAAAAAGAAAAGAAAATACAATAAATTTTCCAAATCAATTTTGCTGGCTGCAGTGGCTTAAAAGCAATTCTTACTTAAATATATATAACAAGACATAGTCCAAAATAAAGTATTGTTAAGTAGTACAATTTTGCCGTGTTGTAAGTGGTAACACGGTGTCCGTTCATTAGCTTTCGAAATAGTTGAATGATCTGATTACTGGGTCTGTGGCACGCGGCGACCCATCCGAGCTACAATAGAGCGCATCGGAAGTGACCGCAAGGCCGGCCGATTGATTTCGGTTGTCGCTAGTCGGTAAGTGGGTTAAATATCCGATAGCGAATTTGATTTAATGCGCTCAGTTCCCGCTCGTTCGTAAGTAGGTGCGGACAAGCCGGTCACTGGATGTAGGCTAACCAGTGTCCAGTGTTTGTTAATGAGCGGCGTGCCTGCTGGGGTCGCCAGGCTCGCGCAAGGAATTGTACGGATACTTGAGAAGTGGGGGTATAAACAACTACAAATACTAAATTGCAATATTTTTTTCATTATAATCATTTATACGATAAAATCGCACTCTTTTCATAACTAAGCCACGAGTTATTAATAACCCAAATATTCTTGTAGGGTGGCTATGTTATTATATTATTATCAAGCTTTTATTATTATCAAGTGGTTAATATATCGAAATAGGTATTCCATATGTGTTCTACAACACCGACATAGTCTAAAGAACAGGTTTAATGTAATAATGTAAGCCTGTAATAGGCTTTTTAATAATATTTTTGGGACTGTCCCCATCGTATCGTGGTCACAGTATCGCGGGCGGTCCGTGGCCGGGGCGGCGCGGCACGGGCGAAACGGCCGCACTCTGCATTAGTATGCCGCCGCATCACAACTTTCTACACATTCTTGATGGCAGCCGGAGAAATGAGCGCCACTGGTACACATAACAATTATTTATAGTACCTACTTCTTCACTCCTAAATAAACGTTGATACACGTAAAAAGGTTCTATTTACGGTTCGATTAAACGACGTTGATCAGTAATAACAAAGAAAAGATTGCATCTAAAATACGACGACAAATTAATCGTAAGATAAGAGTTGAACTTCAAGTAAATGAGTATTTTTAATCAATTTTATATGATTATTAACAATGCAAGGCGGCAAGGACTCGAAAATTATCTAAACACCGCGACAGTCTAAACTATCGTGAGAATAATTTTTTACAATCAAATACATTTCCGCCTCATATTTTAATCGATGTCATAACAAATTGTTTTTGTATATCGCCTTCGTAAAGTTATATAAAATTATAACTTATTTGAACTGTCAAGTATGCAAATCATAGTTTATTAGTTGTTACTTGTATCCTTAGGACAGTAATAACGTAATATTTGCTAGAAGTACACTGGTCCAACATTACCTAATATTTACGTCTCAGTTCTAGGCCGGACAAACCGCATGCAGTTGTCATTGAACTGATTTTAATCACAGTCTCAGAGCGGCAAATTGCTTTTTAAATACAAATTATTAAGAACTAGAATTTACATGGACGCACGACTACTGTTATAATTATTTTTAATTAAATGTTAAAATTTTGGTGTAAAGTATCTAGGACGTAGCATGATGCGTAACAAATGTGTGACACATACAGACAAAATGTTACGTAGTGTGTAATATAGATATATACTTATGTACCGTATAATTATGTTTACAGGTTCTCTTAGGTTAGAACTTTACTACTTATAAAACGGCTAAACTCACGTGTAAACCGGTGTCAGTACCGACTTGTTTCGAGCCCATCGGGGGCTCGAAACTAGTCGGTTTTCGGTCGGTCACCGATTTATACGTGAGTTAAGCCGTTTTATAAGTAGTATAGTTAAATGTCTCACGAAAGTTTTAATAGTTTAATAGGTTAGAACTTGTTGTTATATTTAATGATTAATTGATGGATTTGGTGTTTGCAGGTGGCGATGGCCGGCGACTTCATCCTCGCCGTGGCGTCGATGATGATAGCTCGCTTGCGCAGCGATGAAGTCACGCTCGTACTTAGCCAGGTAAGCTAACGTACTGTCAAAGTAAATAACACATTAGTAATCAAGGCGTAACTAAACATTTAAAACTAATATCTCAAGTACAGTAATCATCGTACTTTTTAAAGGATTTTATCGTTCTTTACTATATTGAACACAATATTGAAAGTAAATCGACTACACAATTGACATGTTTAAGCATTTATTGAGCAATGTGAACAATTGTCCGTATAGTCTTCAATCATGTCCTACCACAAGCTTCGAGCTCACTTGGTATGGATCAATAAAATGCAATTTATTTCATGTTAATAGTTGCCTTTAAAATAAAAATTTAAACTATTGAAATAAAATCTGTAATTATCAGTTATTCAGTAGTTAAAAAAAAAACACGCGAGTATTTCATTATGAGGTTTGAACGCACCCCAATTGCATGTAGATTGTCCTTCGTTTGCGAATATTTTAAAATAAAATCGATATATAATCGACTCGAGATAACTACACGATTGATTAATTCGAGTACTTGCATTGATTAATTCATTGAGGTTAAATATCTTAAACATCGATAATTTTAACATCCCGCCATTGTGTTTTTCTCACGTGATTCTTGCAATCTAATGAGTAACTAAATAGTTTGTTATTTATGTTTGTTAGTATTATTCTAGTCTAAGGTATTCTTGTTTGAGAAAAAATTCAAATCTCAAATTCAATCAAAATTCAAAGTATGTTGATTTAGTTTTCGTTTTTCTTTCTTATTAATATCAGAAGTCATATGATCAGAATACATTTAAAATTGGATTCTTATTATGTTAACAACAGAACGACAATAAACCTTGAATTAATTTAAACTTGGTTACATAAATCAAATAGGATTTGTCATCCCGAAAGCATTGCGTCTCCGGTTGGGAAATTTTACGTTCCATTTTGTATAATATTAAAAATAATTCAATAGTTTATATGCCATCTCTGGTCAGTAATGTATTGTTAAATATGCCAAATGAAACACGTTATGGAAAACGCCATAGAATTAATTTCTATATCCTTGTATTGCTCAAAATAACTGCCAAATACGCAAGTAGGAAATTATGCCACGCCTTAATTCTTAATCAATTTAAATGGCATTTTTTATTCAATTTGGGACATGTGTAAGATGAATCTAGAAAAGTGGTCGCCAACTGCGACTCGCTTTAAATATTTATGCGGCCCGCGAACCTATTTAATATTTCGTTTTAAGTCTTTAGACGTGATTAGTAAAGTTAGTCGTTATGTCTACTTAGAAATGTTGCCGCGGGATCAATTTCAATAAACATTTGTGTGATCTACTACTGTTCCTTTCATATTATATACATATTTCAAATAAAACATTGTATATCGGTTGTGTCAAGTACTTGGTCCACGAATGTGAGGCCCGCGGTATCAACCTCACATTGTCCTATTTGACCCGTGGATAGAATAGTGAGACGACAACTGTTCTAGAACGTAGTGAATATACGTCCTAATAAAATTAAAGCAATTACGATTGATACAGATTGAAATATGCAATTTTTAAGTTCGCAATATGAATGAAAAGCAATAGCTTTTCTAACCTCACAAAATGATATAGACAAGGTATTCCTTGTTATTTCGGAGTTCTGACTCCTGGTCTATTTGTTGGTGTTATGGTAATGTTTCTTTTTGGTTTATTGACCTCGTGTGTGTTCGTCAGGTGGTGACGGACTTGGTGCAGGGTGAGTTTATGCAGCTCGGAAGCAAGGAGACTGAGAACGAGCGGTTCGCGCACTACCTCACCAAGACATACCGCAAGACCGCTTCGCTGATCGCCAATTCTGTCAAAGCGGTAAATACTTTTATAGCCTGTCCTGTAGTGGTCTAGATTGCCTATCTAGCAGTCTAGAATACATACGTAAGATACCAAACACATGATATGAAGAAAATATTGGACAACCACCTCGCCTTGTAGTTATTACGTATTAAAATTGCTATTTTCTTCTTGCGCTTGCTGATATCAATAGACAGTTTCTTGTTAATATTAATTATTTTGATTTAAAAAATAAATCCTGTGAACTTTATTCTTACAATTAAATCCATCTATTAGGCAAAAGTATAAATATTTGTGAAATTATACCATATAGATGGCGTTGTAGTTAATACAATATGTAACTACGGTAATACTAAAGCTTACAATAGATGGCGCTGTAGCAATGTTTTATTAAAAGGTGGCGCTGTTGAGCGGCGCTGACGAGGCGACGAGCGAGCTGGCGTTCCAGTACGGGCGCAACCTCGGGCTGTCCTTCCAGCTGGTGGACGACTTGTTGGACTTCGTATCCTCGGCGCAGGCCATGGGCAAGCCCACCGCAGCCGACCTGCGCCTCGGCCTCGCTACAGCCCCCGTGCTCTTCGCTTGCGAAAAGGTACGTTAACACAGATAAACCGATATACAATTTAAAAAAAACTGTGGGTCAAGTCCAGCGTAATCACTTTTTTAAATGTCATCAAGTCTCTTGCATTCGATAAAGTGATCATAGTTTGTGTAATTTTAAATTATTTAAAACATTCAACATATTCTAAAATATTTTGTTTAACTTTCCAGTATCCAGAACTGAACCCGATGATAATGAGGCGATTCCAAGAGGCCGGAGATGTAGAGAAGGCTTTCGAGCTGGTGCACAAGTCCCGCGGGCTGGAGCAGACGCGGTTCCTGGCGCGCAAGCACGGCGTGGAGGCCGCGCGGCTCGCCGCCGACCTCACCGACTCGCCCTACCAGAAGGCCCTCGTCGTCACCACCGACCTCGTGCTCAACAGGATCAAGTAGTTCGAGTAACATAATTTTATAGAAAGGCATCCAAAGTTCTAGCGGCCTCGCTCCGCGCCCGCGAAGCAATGTCGTGAGCCGGCAACCCGTGCTTGTGTGTCAAGTGAATGTATGCGAACATTCAATTGAGAGTCCGCGATGCAATACTGCATCACAAATATACTACACGGGTCGGAACTCCCGAATTTTCCTAATACTCTTTGGTTTATATAATTGAACCTCACTTATATGCACTCCTAAGAGTATTTCGAAATTAAAGCCTGACCTTTATAAAGTAAAGGTATAATAAAGAATTTTGGATACCTTTTTTTTAGTAGTTTGAAGCGTAGATAGGGTTGTGTTAATGTGTGCGTGTCCGAGGTTAGTCAGTAGTGATGAAGACTGTGAGTGCCGCGAGTGAGACGTTACATGACGACGTACTAGCGTAGATATTTTACGACAAGTTAAAGGTGCCCAAGAATTATAATCTATATACACATGTAGACTAGTGTATCGATATATTTAAAAAAAATTAAAATATTTATATATAAACGTATAGTATATGGAATTGATTTTTTTTTCTTTATTCGCTTTTCATTACTTTTTGTGTGACCTGATTTATGTTAAGTTATCGTTTGAAAGTATTTTTTTTTTATCAACGTATACTACGAAAGTGTCGGTTTAGTGTAAGCGTGTGTGACTCCTCGTTACCAAATACCGCTGCGTGCGCGTGCGCACCAACGCCGACGTACAATAAACGACCTAATACTTCGAATGTATATAGACGATAAATTTATGTCCATTCTATCTCTCTATTGTTTTGTGCAATCTTTCCGCTTAGGTTTAGTTTAGTGAAGTACCTGTAACGAAATTAACAAACCGTTAACATTACGAAAAAAAAATTGCAAGTCCCATCCCCTCCCCAAAAGTATCGTGCTCTGTAAATACTGGAAGTCATTGGTTGAGTTACCCGATGTGTCTTCATGAACCAATTACCTCAATTTCTTTAGTTAACAATTGACACGGTCGCGTGTACTATGTATTCGTTCATTTAATAGTATTAAATTCTTAGTTGTTATTTTTATACGAATGCACAATGAATATTGTAGGCAAAATTGTCGAAGCCCTTAGGAACTAACGGAATAACGATTTATGTAGCGTTTAGTTAAAAGTTGTAAATAATGCAATTCATGTTATGTTCAGAGCGGCTGCACTCTGTTCAGTGTTGAACATTCTGTTGACGTAGCGAGCGCGACCCGCGAGATGTCGCCTTAAATTCAGAAGTTGTCATCGGTCCTGCACAAGCCGACATAATGACCATCACACGCGACACGGCGGTGACACAAGTATTTCTATGTATTATTAATTCATAAAATTCCATTATATTTCAATTTTAGTTTCGAATATTTTACGAGAAAATGTTTAAAAAAAATATAGAGGCTCTAGTTGATAGTTTGATTGTTTTAAAACATCGTATAATGTTGTTTTTGAATACATATTCTTACTTACGGTGTCGGTTTATTGTTTTGTGTTGTGTGTGTTTGTTTTTTTTTGTTCATTTTCTTGTTTTCGTTTGTTTTTAATTGGCATTACTGTACCCGTAGCCGGCTCTGGCCATTGTGTCGGATTCTGCAAGATGGCGTCGTGTTGAATGATTCATGTACATTAAATGTTTAAAACAATGGGAGTCAATGAATTTTATTTATATACATATTTAGTCATGTATGTAGATTATACTGTTTGTAAATATTATTATTTTGTAAAATGATAAATCATGAATTATTTTATAAATATTAGTTACAAATGATTTTTTTATTTTATTTATTGCGTTTCATTTCAAAATGTCACAGTTAAATGACACATTTCTGTCAGAAATTTTTTAACTAAAACCGAAACATATACAATAATAAAAAACCCAAAAATGATATTTTAAGAATAACTTTTGATATTATATTATATTACATTGCCTATACCACTGCGAAGTAAAATACGACCTTGAATTTAGAAATTAAATTTCACAGTTAAAATAAAACAGTAATGATAATAAAGTTCCGATACAATTTATTTTCAATTTTTGTATTTTTGCTTACTGTGGAAGGCACTGGGAAAGGCCTATGTCTAACAGTGGGCAGACAAGGGCTATTGATGATGATGATGATGTATAGTTTTTTTTCTATTGAAAATAAAATTATGTTAATGAAGGAATTCTGAAGATTAATTCTTGTATAATTCTCTGTGTACTCAACTATCATCGTAGTGAACTATTAAATCATACGAAATACTCTAATGTTGAAAAGTGAACGCACATTTATACTAATTTAATTGCCGCATTCAGGACGAATTGATTTTCACTTAAAGAGTGCCTGTTATGGGTTACTAAAAATCTAAATTAGCGGCAGTTAATATGCTACACTTAACTTGAATAAGACTGCATGTGGCATACTTATTACATTAATCTAACATGAAAAAGTTATCTTACATTAAAATTGCTATTTAGAACAATCAGTCGTTTTATAAACAAAACTAATTTTACTACGACATTGCTATAAAATATAATAAGGCGTTTTTGTTTTTCTATAAATCGAATTATTAAAATAGAAGCAAAAAAAATCGATTTTACATAAATTAGAGGAAACTCTAAGCAAAAGTTCTTAATAATGATGTTTAATAATGCCTACTTCTTTATGAAAGTAATATATGACATGTAGAAAATAAATCGTCTTGTTTGCGGCAATCGATCGGCCGCGCCCGGCACCGGCAGGACCAAACAAATGCGATCACAAAAATGACATGGACAATTACAGAAGCACATCAAAACTAGGGCACTCCAACATTACTAATCACAATCAAACTTTAACTTTATTTAATAAAGTTTACTTTCAAATAATACTTCAGGACACATTTTGATTGAAATTCAATTAAATTTACTATATACTCACAAATACCGTGCAATGTTTTCTAATACTTCGAGTATAATACTGTACTTCCAATATATGTATCGTGACTTAGATCAATACCAGTAAGAGGGCCCGGTAATAACTCTGCACTGGTTGTAGCATGCAAAAAAAATTACGTATTGTTTCATATTTAGTCAGCGCACATCGCGTTTCAAAGCTGGTGCCTGCCGGGACATCGCCGAATGGAAATAGCCAGCATCGAATTTAAAATACATAAAAAAGTTAAAGTATTTTTCTTTATATATTACACACAAGTTTATACCTAAGACATAAAAAAACGGTCAGTGTTCTTGAATTCAGTATAAAACGATTTACTAATAAATTACTATACCAATTTCGTAAGGACTCGTTATTATTCATATTATTTATTACATTCTTGTATAGCTTATTACAATTGCGTATATCCTGTACTTATAAAAAAAAATGTAAAGTACTTCACAGTTTTTTTTTATACTGCCCTTAACAAAAAGGATTGTAAGCACTCTTCGATAAATTATCTACGTTGAAACTGTTCTTTATATTTACATTATCTGTCGGTAGGGTGACCTAAATAAGGGTTTATAAAGGCACCCGAGTTTACATTAAGTGTTTGCACCGCGTTGGTTCATCAAGCGATATATATCATGAGAGTATTCAGTTAAATTCTAGCTTTCATGCGAACTGGTCACTAACTGATGTTTATTTACTAAACATAGTTTCAGTTACGTATTTAACGAATTAAACTTTTATATACATATACAGAGTATCGATTTAATATTAATACAAATAAAAACATAACATTTTATAGAAGTGAAGTTATGGATATATATTAAAGTGACTTGTTTCAGTCAAGACAATCAACGAAGAAAGTTAGTTAGCGTATTATACTTACAAAACCTTTTAAAAATCAAATAATGTTGATGGAAAATGTAACGTGTCGTCGGATTATTCGTAATGGGAACGTGCCCCATAGCGTGTGTTCCTTCACGATTTAGTCGAGGTCGTTTCAGAATCAGAAGTTCGCAGTTATTTGCGAAAGCTCAATCAAAACGAATGCGACAGCTTTCTACTACAATACTTGATCTTAGCCAAAAGGTCGAGAAGTGATTCTTGGATTATTTTTTTTTTATGTGTTAATATATTTTTTAATACATTGTTCGAGTTATAAGAAATCGATGTCTAAATGTTTGCATTGAAGACACACCAGTTGAGAAGGTTAGTTTATTATTCATTTTTATAATATAAAGAAAAATATCACTAAAATATGTTAATTAAAAACATAAGCAATAAACATGCTAATATCTTTATCTTTATGTAAAAGTTTGACAGCGATTTATATGTACAAGATTTTTTTTAAAGGAAGTGTAATAATTATGTTAACATGTTTTATTTAGCGATAGATAAACCGCTTTCGAAGCCAAAATCAACAAAGGCCTTTAGACTTAAGGTAGTTCACTTTCTTCCATTTGAAAATTTTGTTGAATGTGTTCTGACTAAATTTTCTTTCTTTATTGGAAAAGTTGATTTGTTAATAAATTCTATTTTCTAAAATATTATTCCAAGTAGAATCTTTTAATGTGAGCAATTAGTTAAAGTGTTCAGTAATGTCAATGATATTGATAAGTGAAAACTTAATCAGTAATTAAGATTGTAAGCCTAAATATATAAAACAAGATTATATTAATTTGCAAGTTACGTTATCCTCCGCTTTCTATTAAGATTAGATCACACCTGACAAGTGATGAGTCAGGACGCGGGGGGGGGGATACGTGTCGGTAACGTAGACACGTTCCTTGAGTATGTCACCGATCGATCGTGAATTCTGCCAGTTCCTTATTTGCCTAGGTACAAATACTTATTCTCTTAATAACGTCATTCCCAAATTGATATTTAGTCACGTTGTTAAGGTGGTACTTTCCTGGCAGTTTCATTTGTGTCCGCCAGCTCACAACACATTGTTGGCTGCTTAGAAATAAAGGGCAAGATGAGCTGAAAAGGTTTGTTTTCAGAAGGCTAAGCGTGCCGACTTCAGGGTCGGCGCGAAGGCGCGCTGCGACGCGGGCGCGGGCGGAGGGGGAGCGGATCGCACAACAGCGACGTCAGAAACGTCGAACAGAGAAAATTGAACAGCAGAGGAAGGTAGTTTTTTAACTACTCGATATTTTTAAGTCTTATCGTTAAGTACTATATTTTACAGTTGTATAGATGACCACCAGAACCACAGCATCAAAAAGTTTCATGTTACATATAATTAAGTACATTTGTGTATACCCAAAAGGAGCTAACATATACATTTGTGTAGGCTCGTGCAGAGCTGGCGTCGTACGAGCCGTGGGGCCGGCCGGGCGGCGGCGCGCCCAACCCTCAAGGCTTTCGCTTCACGGACATACGAGCGCGCGGTATTTACCCTGAAGACGAACTAAAGGTAACTTTTGTATGTAGTCACTAAAAGCTCTAGTACGCAACTAGACCATAATATACAAGATTACTCGCAGAATGCTTTTTCTTTCAATTTTTGTCAGCGATTATTTAAAAATCGTTGAATTAAGATTTCAAATAATAGCTACTGTATACCATACTGTGGTTGTGGTTTTTTGGTTTACATTTTTCTTTTCAAAATTTAACCCAAGTTAGTTTTTAACCAACTGCTTTTTATTTCATCGGTCAACATCAATACAATGTGACATATTGCAATAAATCTTTATAAGGTAAAGAATTATACGCTCTCTGTTTTATAGCAACGGATGACGTAATAAGGGTTATTAAAAAGTGTGTCAACACTCAGTAGGTACACTGACGAAACACTCGTATGTCGCGATCATAACCCAAAGTATTTTGTTACACGACCTCAGGCAATTATAGCGATATTTCCCATTGATAAGAATTTAAAGGTTAAACAATGAAATGTCACTTAAATTAATCAAAGTCGAAAATCGTATCATAAAATGTACAATAATACGATTCAGTTAAAAGTAAAAACAGATATTGACATTATGTCATGCTTTTGTACTTATCGCCGAGGAAAGATTACGGTTTTTGATAAACACATTGCAGGGTATAGCCGGTTATGAAGAGTGGCGTCGATGGTCTTCTCCGAAGCGGCGTGCCCAGCGCACCCCGCGCGCTCCACTGCGCCTGCGCGAAGATCCTCAGCTGATGTTCGCGGAGCAGCTGCGCCGCGCCGTCGACAACGACATACGATACAAACAGACAGCAGATCAAAAGAAGATATACAAAGATATTTTAGGTTCCAAATTTGAATCACATTTTACATGAACTTTTGCGAGACATTGATACAAAATTCACCATCATTCTTACGGTGAAGAAAAACATTGTGATGCAATCTACACCTGAAGAAATTCAAAGATATGTGTCAAGTCAACTAAAACGCATTGGGTCAGCGTGGTTGATTATGGCCTGGTCATCCCTAATAATAGGCTAGGCTCCGAGCCCCTCAGTGGGGACGTGAGCTGATAGTGACGATTAATATAAAGTAATTAGTATGGGCTGATACTCATGTATTATGCTGTAACTGCGCTGACAAGTTTCGGACGCGTTGTGCGTCCTTGAAGAGTATTTAGACACATTGATTCCATTACATTATGACCATTTAACAAGGGATAATTATGAATTACATAAAATTAAAGTAAAATAATACAAACTAGAAAGTATTTCACACATTGTAGGCTAATTTGTACTGCTTTGAACACAAAAGTATATTTCTATAGTTAACTGACGTGTGACATCTATCCACTAGCTTGTATGCTCATGATAAATGGTTTTGTAATGCAACAACGCGTACAAATCGCCCGCGGCGTGTGTGTCGCAATCTGCTTAAGTCTATTCAATGAATTGATGTTTTAGATAACATGGTTGACGAGAGAAATAAAGCTATTAGAGACGAGATCAGACACAACTTGGAGTATGAACGGAAAATGGTGAGTTACCAAATAAACGAATATGATTGGGGGTCGATGTTTATCTCCTCCAGCCGCTTGCATTCATCTCTTATAAAAATAATGATTCAAGTTTATTTTTGACTTTATTTTCAGCATACTATGGCAGGTCCTTGGGGTAAGCCAGGACCGGGCGGTGTAGTTTGGAGAAATCCTCGAAATATCGGTTTAAATTTTTCTAAATCTATGGTATGAAATTATGTATTCATTTCTTTACTTATTCTTCAATGTTTAATTTGATTATAAAAAAAATACATTTCAGGGATGGACAAATAACGAAATGTTTGACAAATTAAAAATAGAACACAATGGTTACAAGAGATCTTCGCTTACTTTGCCAGTCGTAAAGAGAGATGATGATTTGAAAGACCGAGGGTCGGATGGACAACATAAATCTTCAAGAAGAGAAAAATTACCAGACATTTCCAATCAATTAAGTCCAAATATCATTGATACGAGAAAAGCTGCTAGCGATAATGCGTTGAAAGAATCTAATGGTTCTCCTAACGGTTATAAAACTTATAGAAAAGGTAAAGTTAAACGATTGTGTAATGCAAGGCGGGATACGAAATCTATTGTAGACCTTAGTGACAATATTCTTGCAAACGGTGAAATGGAGAAAAAACCAACACCGGAAAGTACAATACAGCGACTGACAGGAGGTATAGAACTTGTACCATTACTTGCTCGGGGCAGGCGAGTCGGGGCGCGCACGCTGCCGTCTACCGACGTGACGCGAACCCCGGAGCAGACGTGTCAGTGAGTATTGAATCGATTTGTAATATCTAAATGCTAACAAAGTCACAAAAGACCATTATCCTTTGTCGTTTAATTGAATACGAGTCGACATCTCTGATATTGCCACAGGCATTCTTCTCTTGTGTAATACCGCGCTTTACGACGTATCTGCGTAACACTTAAAAAGAATAATCGTTTTTAATCATCATATGGTCGCGTTTGACCTTTTCTCTTTACGTGTTTTTTTAAGATAAACTTTGAACTTTTATATTGAAATGTACGTGTGAATTGACGAGTTAATAATTGCCTGTTTTACATTCTATTTGCGAAGGGCTATATGATTATTTCATTCATAACAAAAATCAAACTAAGAACGTTCACCCTTTAACCAACGTAGTATTTTTTTAGACATATTTAACGAAGATAACAACTAAGATTGGCCGTTGTTAACTCTAAATATTAACACCACGCAATTTTTAATTATGTAAACTATTCTGAATGCTATCTCCCTCCGGCGTTCTGTACTAAAATGTCATTTTCTTACGAAAACTGGCAATATACTTAGTACCTCATCAATCATTTTTTTTGTTATGTAAACGCGAGATTCCACTGCTCAGATATCCTTATAAAAACAAACTAGTAAAGAAACACACTTAACATGTTATGCGAAGAGATGGTGAGTACATGAACGAAAAGGTAATTAGGCATGAATATTGAATGGATGACTATAAAGGTAGAGAAAGACCGAAGAAAGTGTGGATGGATTGTTTCAAAAAAGGATATGCTTAAGTGTGTGAGTTTAGATATGACAGCTGACAGCGATGTAGGGAAGAGGGACATACTGTGCCGATCCTCCATAGAGAAGAATGCAGGTAATCACTGTAGTGGATGTAATCATCATTAGATATCATCACCAGCCTTTATCCGCCCACTGCTGGACATAGATCTTCTCCCATGCCTTTCACACAACATGCAGTCCTTTGCTTGTAAAATATCGTCACAATACAAATATATCAAAACTAACCTACGCTCTATATTATATGTAGATGTAAAAAAAACCGTACAGTTCCATATTGATACTGGCATATCATTATTTCTTTTGTAGTCGCACTCGAGTGCTAACAATGATTCGTTAGTCATTCCAACAGTACTATTTATGCACACTCGAACGTTTGTTTGTGTTTGTATCAGTATGTAAGGTAAGAACAAACTCTGGCTACAAGAATGTCAAACGATCGTCATTGATCTGTCCACATTACGTCATCCTCAGCTTTCTATGGGTGGAGTTACGTTAACATATACACTTTAGCCCTTTGATAATTTCGGTAGGATATAAATCTTTTTAATAGTCGATGCGAAAGTTTTATTGGTTGTGTTACCTGTTTCTTATATATGCGATTAATTTTCATAGAATTTAGCAATGTGAATAAAGTTTTCAAATAAACAAAGACAATTAAAATGGTTAAAGTTTTTGGAGTTACTTTTGATTAAATAAGTTCCTAAACTTAAAATATTTTATTATCAAAGAAGGATTGCATGGAAGACAGTAATTTCTTTTGTAACTTAAAGTCATAGCTAAATGATAATTCGGAGAGGGTCGGTGGCGCAGTTGTTAAGCGCTTGACCGTAGTCGACATTGTCCAGGTTCGATCCCGTCAAGTACCAAAGTGTTTTTCCATTTTCGAATTGCATATGTACGTTATGCGACGCTCTTACGGTGAACGAAAACATCGTGATGCAACCTGCACATATTCGGCGAAGCAATTCAATGATATGTGTGAAGTCAACCAACACGCACTGAGCCAGCATGGTTAACTATGGCCTAGTCACCCAATAGACTAGGCTCTGAGCCCCTCGGTGGGGACGTGTAGTGAACTGATTATGATGAAATGATAAAACAGTTATTTTATATGTATTTAAGTACAAACTAACACAAAACTATTTGCAGTATCGTAAGTGATGCTAAAACTTACTTAATTTTCACATTGTATATTTGTTTAATGATACTCGAAGCCGGGACTCGCCCACGCGGCGAACATTTCGCATAAATGTGTGACACGTACAACACTTTCATTTTTTTTTTAAATTTCGGTTGGAAACAATGAGTGGAAATCGTTGCGTACGCGCATGGCTAAATACGTACTCTTCGCATAGAAAATATCTAAACAAAGTTCAACCTATTTTCCTAAAATAAATTCAATTAAAATGATTCAAAGTTTACATTCGTTTTCCATAGATGGCGTGAAAATTTGGATGTCGATTACTTAAGACAGTTAAAACAACAAATGCGGGTAAAATCGGAACTGAACGAAGTAAGTATTTTGCTTGGCATTATATTGTCCACCGCACTCTTAGTCGTTAACACTCGTATACTAAGGGAATCTCTGTGTGTCAATCAGGGAATGCGACAGAATAAGTTTGGAACTTATTTAAAGTAAACTTAATCTTGTGACCTCCCACAACGACTAAATTCTGATGAGTTAGTCTGTTGTTTTTTTTGTTCATTAACACATAGTGTTTTTTTAATGCATAGAAATTCAAGACAATGAAGTTATCCAACGTGTGCTTAGCATTATTTTACCTCACGGTCTACCAGGAGAACAGAAGAGAGTCTGCAGAGCGGACGGTGCGCCACCACGCTACGTGGTCGTCGTGGTGGGGGCGCGTGGGGCACGGCGCGCCGCCGCGCGGCCGCTGCGCCCGGAGCAACCTCGCGCAGCTGCTCTACATGCCGCCACTCAACAAACAATATACATAAATTGTCTTCATATGTTGCACTTTATTCTTGGAGTTAACGTTTACATACTAATGCTGTTCTAAAACATTATAGTATAAATGCCATCGTCTCTAGTTGAATTTTGTTTAAGAAAATTGTAAAAATAAATAAATGATGTAATTTTATTACAGTAGAGTATACAAATAAGTACTTTATGTTTGGTGTTATATCGCTTCTAGTAAATAATATTCCATCACTATTTTATTCTTCATTATTTCATATCCAATAAAAATACTAGACAATAACAGGTAATTACATTTCAAAACAAGCTGAAATTACTTGACTGTTAACCCACAATAGGCTGCAAATACAACTACTAAGTTAAATAACTTCGTTAAGTTGCAGACGGGAGTAAAAGCTTTTTCATTAGCGAGTGTCGGCGCTGAAGTTTGTCCTTGAACCGCGGCACACGTTCCATTTTACAAAGTATTAAGCGATGCAAATCAATTCCAAGTTTTAATATCTTCACGCTCCTAACACAGGGGTAGGCAGAGAGTATAGAATTCCATCTGACGCAATCATGTCACCCCCTTTTGGAGTAATTCATGTATCAATGCAATTAAAAAAAAACAATGTTAAATACATATAATAATAAAAGGTTGGAAAAATCATATTTTATTGCTGATAAATATGAGTACAGCCTTATAATGATAATAATAAAATAGACTACTGGGAGAAATACTGCATAACGTTTTAAACAAAACTCATGTTTTACCGACATTATATCGTAGAAAGTGAACATAAAATACATGAAAAACGAATGAAAATCAAATGTCAACAATAATATCATGTTCTTATTTCAAAAATAAATTTCTTCTTTTTTTCTAATGGCTTTTAAAACCAAAACGTATAAAAACTTCTTGAACAAATACTTCACACGCTCGTCGTTTCTTGTTCATTATTTTTTTATGCCACCGCATACCATTAGAGGTTTGGTTAGTCAAGTGTTTTAATCTAATGCATCAGTAGATTGATGATATCTGGCATCGTTGTTAACTACCGTTATCCTATTAAGTACATCCTCTTATCTTAATTCTATTCGACTTGTCACTTGTTAAATTAAACCCACGCATTCTTAAAATGTGACGATGTATTTTGACATACCCGTTTGAAACTCGACTGCTGTAATATGTTTAATTAAAACGGAATTCAAAATGTAAATATTTTCAACAAACTGACGTAATGTATGAATGTAAAAATATTGGATGTTTTCTTTCACTTCTATGAAAATAGTCTCGAAAATTTAAAACATTTTTGAAATTGCATACTTGGAATATTATCGCACTGTATGCGTTATCCGACGACATAGTGCGGACGGCAGGAAGTCGTTGGATGCGGAAAGCGGAGGACCGCATACTGTGGAAGGCATTGGGAAAGGCCTAT
>JAODUI010000031.1:5284513-5307863 GCA_027563995.1 Papilio gigon
GTACTGACACCGAGTTGCACGTGAGTTAAGCCGTTTTATAAGTTATATAGTGAAATGTCTCACGAAAGTTTTAATTGCTTACGTTTTGTTATACAGCTGTAGTAATACATTAGTATATGTCACTGACAGTTACTATGCTTTGACATTTTATAATCGAGTTTGTTATAAAACAATCGAAAAGCGGTGGTAGTGGTGACCGACATGATTACTTTAATTGTAGTATTAATATTGTCTACTGAAAATAAATCATCCAGTAGACTAGATTTATTTTTATAAATGAAATTATTTTTACAAACGAGCGGCGGGATCACAGAGGTGGTTGTCGACGCCCATAGACATCAGCAACATTAGAGGAGCAGGTGCGTTGCCAAAATAAACAGTCATATTTGAGTCTGACGTATCGACAATTGCTCAAAGTTCAGTATAGTAGAGTATGAAACAGTGTTACTTAAAATGTGGACCGCGACCCCCTAGGGGGTAGTTTAATTAGCAAAATCGCTAAAAATACAAGAGAATTTTGTTTCGTCGTCCTCTAAACAGCAAAGCTTATAAGTAACTGTACCGAGTGGTGATCTTCCGTCGTAATGAGGGGTCAACATTTTATTTTACATACTTAAGGGTCGTGACGTGAGAATGTTAAATAAAAGCTGATGTAGTTATAATTCTTTTCAAACATCTAATATTCCCATTTCCCCTAATTCTAGTGTAGCGTATAGTATTAAATGTCTTACTACTATGTAGTTTGTGGTAGAAGTTATCAGAATTATATTCAATTAGGTATTTGTGAGCTTATGTACTGCTATCTTCCGACCCATCCGGTATTACGATGCGATTTGCAATGATTAGGGCGTACTGTAACAGTTTCCGACTTCCCTTGAGTTTTATTATAATCCTTATCATACTATCTCTAATTAAGATATTTTTTATGGCTAAAACAAATGAAAAAAGAAAAATTTGAATTCCTATCCAAAAAAATTGGAAAAAATACCCTTAACTACTCCAACATAATTTGTTGTAAGATGTTTAAAAAATCTAATAAGAATTAATTATCTATATATAATATATAGTAATAAATATATGAGTTTTTTTTAGTAATAAATTATTTTCCAATTTGCGATGTGAGAACCTTGTAACAGTATGAATATTTTTATAAAACAACCAACTCAATGAACCAATAAAAAAATAAATAATCTTATCAAAATAAAGTGTAGCTACTGTTTGTCAATATTTGATCATATATAAAAATTATTATATTTTTCCCATAATCTTATTGCAACATACTATAACATCTAGGCTATCAATAATAAGCTTAATATAGTTAGTTTACAAGCTATATTAATTCCTTTAATATATTCGTATAAAAAGTTACTTTACCATTACAATGACCTTTCTACAAATTCAAAGTACGGTTTCTGATTCTATGTAGAGATTAAAAGTAGTCCGTCAGACCGTCTGCTATCCATTTCATTATACTAGCCAATACACGACCGCCCCAGTTCCCTCACTGTAATTTTGTTAGCATTTTTTATTGTTGCCGTAAGCCTCAACAACACAATAGATATTTTCTAATATTTATTATACCCGCATCTATTTCTTGTGGTCAAAACATAATTTGTTTAAGTAAAGCGAAGTAAAGCACCGAGAAAACATACATTGTCCGACATTGTGACAAATTATTCACAAACTTTCTACAATGTTATACAGTGTAATAATGATTATGAAAAATAACACTTACCGCACGTACACCATACAGCAAGAAGGAATCCACTTTTATATTTCTATCGTAGAAAAATAACCATTAATCTCTTTCAGTTTCAAATAAACTTTTAAACTATCAAAACTTTGGTTGCTAAGCTGATAAAATGTAAAACAATAAACTTAAATTATTACGTTTACGTTTACACTACTTTATTATATGTTTAAACAATGTATATTGTTAAATTAAATTTATTCGCGATATAGAAATCTCTTTATATTTGATTAAATGACGTGCGCTCTCCTAGAATCCTGAAATATTACTGATCCGCCGTCTTCAGTAGTCACACATAGCCGTTCCACGTTGTCTAGGAACCATACGCAATCATTGCAACAGCTTTTCTTGACCGTCTATTCATTGAAGCGTTGTGATATCAGTATATTTCGTAGGAGCTAACGTAAGCGGCAATGTATATGAAACGTTTCGTTGTTGTGTAAAATAAAATAAAAAACTAATAGCAGGAAACAATAGCCGTAAAGAAGGCATAAAGCAGATACGGTCATCGGGCAAAAGCGACAAGAATAAAGTTTCACGGCGATTCTTAGCGCGGCTTTTCATAACTGAAGCTATTCCAAGCCTTGTGTACTGCTTATTACTGCTTTATTGTTGAACTGCTTGCAATTTCGTTTTACGACTAACGTGAAACCCATTTGAGAGAATGGCGTTATAGCAAATTACATTTAATTTACTTTTATATATCTTAAAAAAAATAATAAAAGATTAAAATATGTGTAAATTATAACTGTACAGGAGTTTCTTATATAACTACAGGATGTATCCAAATGATTTTAAGAGATATATATTGGACATAAAACTCAGATATACTTTATATTTTTGTTGAACGTTATAATAAACCTCTGTAGTTCTAACAAATTGACAGAAAAGGGTTGTAAGATAAGCAACCGTGTAAATCAAACTATGGCAGTTCTAACACTAAGCTATACTGAAGAAGGTCTCTAAAATATATCGCAATAATTCTGTTGTATGAATAGAATAGTTTAAAGCGCTAATAACCTAATTGTTATGTGTCCGGAATACTGAGCTAGCGGCCGTGGGTTCCAATCCCGCTGTTGGACTATTGTCGTGAACCATATCCTAACACAAGATTTTTCGAGCTCACCGGGAATGGTTACAAGATATTCTAACATTAAAAAAAAATAAAGATTTCTGATAACACTATTAAGAGTAACTTTTACTTCATTGTAAATATGAAAACAATTGAAAGGCGAAAAAGTATTTAAATGTTTTGAAGGGAAGATGTCAAGATGAGCAAAAAAAAAACTGTTTTTAATACTACTTAAAACTAAATTAAAATATGCCTTATTATCACGTAATCAGTTTATAATAACGTCTCACCAAAATTCATAATTACCAAGACAATGTTTGTAACGTGTAGTGTCAGTGTTCCCGCTCTGTGATATTGGATGCTGACTCTGTTTGTATATTTTAGTAATCGGATTAACATATTCTAGACAAGGTCGAGTAAACAGTTTATTGCTGTCATGTTATTTTGGATAGTATCCATAAATTTCATGTCAAAACAGTCTTGAAAGTTTGATATGTTTTAGGAAAATTTGTGTTAAAATATTCATAAATCTTTAAAATAGATATGACGAATTGCATACATTTTTCAGATGACTTTTTTTTAATGTCCCATTACTTCTGCTTTGCATATATTTGTCTTAAACAGTATTACTGTCATATTCAGATACTTTAATTGAACATTAAGAAAATGCATTCACACAGTTCTCTAATAGTTCTGATAAACGTTCCTCTACCGCACATAGAGCATTATAATACTTACAAAAAGTCGTCTAGTTATTCAATGTTTAAATTATTAGAAAGCGTTGTCATTAATATCGAAAAGAAATATGATATGTTCGGTCGTAGGTGGTCTTCAGGAATCTCTCCAAGTAAACGTCAAATGTAGGTAAATGCCTTGTTACAACTAGATTGAAAATTGTACTCTGTTGGAATAATTAAAAAAAAAAACGCCTTTGAATACATTATCTCTATCCAATGATAGGAAACCATGATTGATTAATTTATTCATTTTCGACGCCCACCCAATTAAATATTCTGTTACCAAAAACTTGACAAAATCTGTTTCATGTACATGTTGTTTAATGCTTTACCAAGTTAAGGTATTAAGACCTTTATCCAGCAGTAGATAAAGGCTGATTTTGATTATCGTTAATGTTCTAAACCCTTGTTTTTAACCTGCATTAATAGGTGACCACTCTTTTAGGTAACGCGTACGCCCAAAAGAAAAAAAAACATTATATAAGGGAAAATATGTAACTATATCAAGCTATGGAAGTACGGGACGCTCTTATACAAATAATTCATTACATAATATAGTGTCCCAGCTTCTGATTATTGTAAATAATATGAATATTAAAGAAATAAAAAAAGTATATTTAATTCAACGTTGAGAAAGAAAACAATTGTTTATTTTTTCTACAAAGCCAACATTTTATTCACTTAATCCGATCATACATACGGTCATAATATGTTAGTATGAAATGTTTTGGATACAACACAGTAATAAATATACCTAATAGGAGTTTTACTTTAACGTCGAGATTATCGAGTATACAAAAATAATACATCTAATATTTAACATTTCACTTAAGTACAAATTGTCAATAAATAAATAGAACGGCACATTTAAAGTTTGTTTTACAATGTCCATATAACTTGTATTATGTAGTAATAAACATAGTGTTAAGGCGACACGATTTTACACAATACTATAAAACTATGCGTATACAAAAATTATATATACGTACAGTCGTAACCGTCTATGGTGTTCCAATTTAAAAAAATTGCATTCTCCACAAACAGTCCTCCTTCTCACAAATTAACGAATGTGTCACACAAATACCGAGATAATAGTAAAAAGTAATTAGTCCTCTACCTCCTCTGACTACTGACCGATATTTTTCTCCCAAATATATTTTAAAACTGCATCCTATTGGGTATTGTGCACGCGTCGTCGACTTAATACGTACGAAATCACCAAGCGACTGTAGTTTTTAAGTTGGAACACCGCGAACGGGCGCGTTGGTACGTATATAAGTAACATTTTTTATTTTACATTAATAACACGCCAAAAGACATAGAAAGGCCACGGACAGTTTGACAGAGCGCTAGGCCTCCCTTAGGACTGATAATCTGGTCAAGGTTGCGGAAGTATCCTGGATGAAGGCCGAAGACCGATCGTCGTGGTAAACTTTGAAGGAGGCCAACGTTCAGTAGTGGACGACATATAATGTAATGTCAAAAAGAAAATTAACATTTATAGACGTATAACCTGTGAATGGAGTTCTTTATTCCAGTTTGATGATTAAACGAAGGTCGACTTTCATGTACTGTAAATGACAAGACCGGAAATTTATTCCAACAAATGACATCAGATGTTATTCTTTGCGTTTTACTTTTATTTTTTGGACGAGGTTTTTTGATTACACATCTATATATGGAAATTGTTTTCGTAAGGTACACATTTAAAATATTATTTATAGACAGCGTATACTAATGCTTACACTGGATTAATATAAAATTCTGTAAATTTCTACTGTGGTATTTGTACTGATATACATTGTCAAAAACCAACACAAGTCTATGGCTCTCCCTTAGTGGATTGGGCCAACATATTGTCTCTGGTTTGTCAAAGAGAATGAGAATGTGTCTGCAGTCGAAACCTACTAACATTTTTGCAGACGGAATTTGAACTGTTAATACACTATTATTTCACTAAATAAATACAATACGAAAATGTTAATTACAGTTTTACGAATGTAACAGGCGACGTTTTAGTTACATTTGATTTACAAAATATAAACTATAGAAATAATTCTAAACAAAATATTTTCCTACACAATACTGTTAAATTAAACCAACGGTTTTGTATTCAATTCATAGTATAGGAACATTATCTTCAGTTCAAAGTGATATCAACAATCGTTGGGTGCCTCAATACTTGATACAATACAAGAAAATGTTCACTTCTGGCCGAAAACAAGAGAGTTATATAAAGTTTTGAACATAGCTGTTTTATTCAGTCGTTTGCATTCCGCAATCTATATCGGTTTAAACTTGATCAGATGAAATTAAAAATAATTGTGTAAAACTCTTTAATTATCTAGAATATTATTAAATTTATGCTATTGTTATATCCTATAATTATTGGCACTTAAGTCACTTAATACAAAAATACATTTACACAAATATTTCTTTACTGCGTCAGTTTAAAATTTACAATTTTCATACGAAATACTCCGACAGTATTCGTAATTTTAAGTTAATTCAAATCTCTTCGAATGACCATCTAGATATAAACGAATAAATAAATGACAACTTAAAGTAATAGGAAAGAAGTAATAAATAAAATGTTATCAATAAAAGAAAGTAGAAAATAAAGCGGAATAAGTTAAATTTATGTTACATCGAAGCAATCCATCGTCACGTTTTTTTAAATAGATAACTAGCCTACAATAATAACAATAAATAAAATCTTAAGGCACAGTGTTCGGTACCAAGATCACAATTTCATTATACTTTACAATGTTTTAGAATGTTAGTACGTAAAAGATTAGAAGCATGGAATGTCTAGTAACAATCGTAGAACACGGACACGGACAAAGTTCAGTGTCGAGACGGAAGTCATAGATAATCAGAGCCACTTAGGTGAGATAAACAATATTAAATAGTATTCTACAACTATACTTATAAACAAAACATAAGCGCATACATTTATGTATTTCTGCATTATGCAGAATAACAACACCGACACAATTTACAAATATTCAAACGTCAATCCGCAAAAATATGTCTCTTATTCTACTTTATAAATACAATTCAATGGGTTAATACGATAAACGCAGTCGAGGCGTCCTATGCAGCAGACTAATAATTGCATTATTGAGAGCCTATTTACACATTCAGTTCGCTCGCATCGTATTTACACTTGGATACTATTTACACAATCCGTCAGAGGCACGTCCCGCGCGCGATATATTGTTTTTGAATGGTCGCCGCACTAGCGCGTCACTAACGATATTTATACGTCGAAGGCAGGACATAGTCGCCGAAGGAGTGCAGGGCGTTGGCATACCAATGTACGCCGCGCGGCATCTCTTCGGTTTTGGTCCAACTGGCCATCCACCTCAGTGGTGCCATCGCGGCATGGGCCAGCGAATGACTGCGGACTAGCGCGTAACACGAAGCCAAAGCATCGTCAACAATGATAGTCCCGGTTTTAGTGAGGGGCGCGAACACTCCACGTCTCTTCACCATTCTCGTGTGAGCTACCTTCGAAGGCCTCATCACGCTTCCAGTGCCCCTTGTGAGCAGAACGTCACCCAGCTCAATGTTGGCGGCGAAGGACTCTCGCCAGCCGTCCGCAGCGGCAAGTAGCAACAGATGCGACGGCGTCGTGGTGATGGTCACACCATTTTCTGCAGTAATTTCCATGAACTGCCTCGTTGCATTTGGATCTCGATCTATAAACGTCAAGACCTGGAAATAAGAACATATTTGATTATTAAATTGTAACTCATAGAATACACATATATATATTTGATATATTGAGATATAAATAGATGTTTTGGCTTGAATCTGATAGCTTCTCAGTTACTCATTTGTCACTCATCCTCGAGCAAGTTTAAGTAGCCATGATTATTTGATATCTTTTAAATTTGTTCGTTTATAAAACTAACCTCTGAATAAACCATCTTGCCGTCATCTGCGGCGGCAAGCACGCGGTCTCCTTTCCTCAGAGAGTCGATGTCTTGCGGCCCGCTCTCCGTGTACACCACCGCGCCCGAGGGGAAGCATCCGGCGCCTGTGCCCACTGATGACTCTGAAATTATAACAAAGACAAATTAATTATGGTTATTTAATATATGTAAAATAAAGTCTGTCAAGGTTGCGGAATAACGTTGGACGGTTGCTGCCTAGAAACGGACATTGTGGCAACTCATGGGGGAGGCCCATGTTCAGCAGTAGTTGACTTTAGCTTGACGATGATGATGATGATGAAATAAGTAATTACATCTGTCATGTAGAATAAAGAACAAACTGTAAATAACGTCACTACAAATTGAATTTGTAAAATCAAAGATATTAATAATATCAAGGAAAAACATTTCGTTTATATAGTTTCAAAATCAATAAAAGCATTTGTATTTCGTATATTTTGTATAATGCATTTAATGATATAAGTATTGGGACCTTAATTAAATAAAATCCTTTGCTGTTTGATAATAAATGAGTTCGATGCAGGCATATCCATTTAAGGAATAACGAGATTCCTCTACACTGGTAATTAAAATCCGATAAGATACGAAACAAAAGGGAAACGACAAAACAGAAGAGAAGGCTTTCTTGTCCGCGCGGGTTATCTGCGTTCAGCTTAACAGGAATTTGTTACATACAGGTAAATCCTTTGTAACACTGGCCGGAGTCCGGCAACCTTTACTTGTTAGTAATTCATTAAAAAAAATATTAATAGAATTCCTTAATCACATCGTCAAACAACTTTTTAACGTGTCAAAAGAAAAAAATGAATCCGTTTTGTTAATTCTTTAAGACCATTGTTCGAAAAAAATGTACGAAAGTCAAAGTAAAACTGTACATAGGTGAGCTGTATTTGTTTATTATCTAATAGTATTTATTTAAATCCTTATCCTGCTTATGTTACCTGTCCTGTCCGTAATCTGCGTCCTACAAAAAAATGTGTATTTACGTGCCAATAAATAGCATGAGAAGATAAGTCGTGGGTCCATAAGCTGACGCATAGATGAGAAGGTGCAGAAAGCAGAGTGAAAAAGGAAAGTACAGTTGGGCGGCCAAAGTGAGTGCGGCGGCGGTTACCATGGGCGGTACAATCACACGCACAAGTGCACCCGAAGGTGCCATTGCAAGGGCCGAGTTTGCGCGGGCTCGTTAAATTTTGATTTGTTGTGAAACCGAGCGATAAATTCGGCGGATCCCGGTCATTGTGAGCGGCGGCCGACGGCTCGCGTTACACAATAACACAAATTAGATTTCGTTCAAAGTCAAGCTCTCGCTGTCCGCATTCTGTTTGTTGTCGACCGAGCATATCACACGAATCATTGAATAACTGTCGGCCACCTTTGCTTTTTTGCAGACCTTAATGCCTCTTAGAATGGCTCTAAATGTATTCGATGCGCTCATTCCGCAGCCGTTTCCTGTACATGGAATTTCATTGATTGATTATTTACATATATAAGATATATGCATATGGTAATTGTTGGATGTGTAAGTAAACAGCTATTAATTGAGTAAACAATACTAATGATGTAAATAGTAAAACGTTACGAAATCACTAATGTGATAGAGCACATATAAAAACTGTTCTCAAAATTACAACATTGTCGTGACATTAGAACGTTTTGTTTGTAATCTTGTTATTATAAGATGTAATAGGATATGGTACTAATGCCTAATCATTTAGATTTTGCATAATACGATAAGTAAGGTAGAGGTTATCGATATTCGCGGTCCTGACCTCAGCCGTGAGCACTAATTCGAGGCCCCGAGACCAGTCGTTGTACAATTATGCGGCGTGACGTAAGTGAAGTTAGGCTGAAGATGCGGCGATAAGAGGCGCGGGCGCGGGCGCGGGCAGGCTGCGCCGGCGCGGGGGGTGCGCGGGGTGCGAGGAGCGGGCGTCGAGCGCGCAGCCGAGTGGCCGCGCAGACCCCGCCCCGAGAGGACCACCGGGCGCGCTAGGCGGCGCGCGACCGCCTCGCTGCACGACCAGCCCGGCGCGGCGCGGCGCAACATGCTCGTGCCCGTGCCCTGCCGCTCCGTGCCTATATCACACACTCCACATACGTCCTTTCACGTTTACTTTCAAGCCATCACTAATATCACCTGCTTCCTGGTACCACGTGGTAATGTTAATATAGTTTGTAACTTAATATACACCTTAAGCAAATATTCAACAAGTTTTTTTGACAAGCAAACGATCTTCCTATCTATCTCTTATCAAGTGCAAATCTCTTAACTTTGTATAAAGACAAGAAATGTAAAAAAATATTTAATTATCATGTGTAATATTCAAAAAGGAAATTAATTTTGCCAAAATATTCAATATTATGATGGCATTTGACTTATTCTTATTTATAGCCTTTTTATACAGCCTTAATCCGCATTTATTACGTTCCTTCGCCTTTTTGGAGGTTATTTAACGAACTATAATAATCTTGATGGTTGCAACGTCTCGAATGAAACGATCCTTATATGCCGATAACAATGTAAGATCGCGCCTCAAGCGGTCTATATATCTATATCTATGTGATTTATATCGTATGGAATAGCAATTAGTCGGGCCGGCCGCGTGGCCATGCAAATGCCAAACCATCGGTTATGATTCATGCGCCCGGGCCGACGTATCATCATATACAAAGATAAAAACCTACCCATACTTACTATGTAACGCTGTATATAAAAGAAGAACCTAACAACGTATACCTTAAAGTACTGCAAGATTGAATTTTAAATAGCTAAGAACAATAAAAAGTTTGGAATTTTTGGATCATTTGATGCAGATATCTAACATTGGTGAAGTTCGTAATCATTTCATAAACTAAAAATCAACGTGATATTATTGTTGCACTGCATTATAAATAATAAATTTTATACTATATTATAAAGCGTTAATAAGACTATGTAAAATTGTAATTATTTTTTTTTTTAGTTTCTAGGCAACTGGTATGTAAAAAGGAAGAACAAAATTTAACGAGGTAAAACTTCTCAGGTCCGCTTAAAAGTCATTGCTCAGTCGCAATAAGAATACGATCGGGCACGCGATGTACGATACGCCGCGCCGCGCCGCGACTCGCTCACAACATGATTTAAAGTTTAAAGCACAAATAAGCGACATCGGCCCTCTAATATAATATGTATTTATGTCTCATATTAACATAACTTACATCCTCTAAACATATTACTGGACGACATTTACGATATTGAATAAAAGATTTCACTTACATGCCATTCTAGAATAGATGCGCATGCAAATTATTGAGAAATATTTTCATTTATGCGCATGGCAATACATGTCATAGTCAACTTAGTAGCTGTTACTAAATGTAACATATAATGACGCTGTAATCATAACTATTTCGTTTTTAAAACGTTTTTTTATTACATGCTTATTATTTACAGTGGGACAATTATTTGCTGGGTATTAACATTATTTATTATTAAAATAATACTTATATGGAACAGTGTGAGAAACAACTCCACGTAAAGAAGCCATTCCTGAATTATTTTCTTCATGGGTACCTGAACATTTTAGTACAGTACTTCAATGAGCAAATGAAATATTCAACACGAGATTTATTTATTTGATTTATCGTTTTAAGTTAAAAAAAAAAAATAATTGAAATACTACCCACATTTTTGATTTTTCTTGTAAGTGAGTATATTTGATAAGCCATCAAAAATATGGAGCAGTAATAAAGCAAACATTGATGCGAGTTAACACATACCGAACGGGTATGAATGTGAAAAAGGGTGATTTTGTGAGAACGTTGCGGGAGCAAACCGCAACCTTCCGGGATGTGGCGTGTCGAGTGTCGAGGCAGCGGCGCAGGCTTTCGCACGCATGCCCCGAGCGCGCTCGTCCGCTCACTGACTCCTCTACTTGTTTTTTTTTTATTAATATGTGATCGCTTTTAACGACCTTCATAGCTCAGACGGAATATTAATCGACGAAAATTTGTTTTAAGACTTTGTCTTATAAGTGCGAACACAAATAGCATACCCTATTTAATGTCATATAGTTGTATTTGTTTATTAGATTTCACAGTAAAAATATACATTAGGGATAAATAAAACTATATAATATATGATAATAAAACTATATATCCAACGTGATATTTTCTATATAACGTTGGATAAATGAATATATGAAATTCGAAAATCGAAATCATTGGAACACGCCGGAGATCGAACCAGGACTATTTACAAGTCAAACCGTTAACCACTGAGTCGCCAATGCTCGTTAAAGAGAAGGAACACCATAAAATTGTTTAGTTATTATGTATTCTGTATTGTTGTTAATAAAACTAATGTACATTAATTGTCAAGACCCGTCGTGAAGGTATAACATTAAATTGAACATTTACAAAGGAAAGACGGTCTAGCTCGTGACCTGCCTCATACAGCGTCAGTCACGCCCCATTTATCCGCGCCTCCTCCATGTAGAACCACCTTTACTGCCTGTCACATTGTTCCTATTCCACGAATTACATTTTTACTAGATTTAAATACAAAGAAAATCGTTCAACTTTAACATTTTATAGTTTTCTGTCTTCATTGCATTGATTCCTTTGAAAGATTAAATTGAATAACAACTTAAAATAGATCTAATGTGTTTTATATTTTTACTTTAAAAAGAACTTGAAGTGACCACGTGAAATGAAACGCGTTGATGTCTTTAAAACTGACGAACTGCGATCTTCGCTACAAGTAATAAACAAGTCGCACAAGAATCAAACTCAATACATTTATATTTAATTAATAATATATTTATTCGCATATAAATGATTCGTTATTGGTTTTTGTACAAGTTATACGAGCACTTTGAAGAATACCGTCGCTCTATTAAATCTTATATAAAACGAAATAATCAAGACCGACCAATAAAAATCAATTAATTCAATCCGGTATAAAAAAGATCGCCATTTTATTGGTGGCGCGATGATCGAGTGCGATAGTTCAATGTAATATCGCGCGCCGCGTCACTCCAGCGCCCATGTTTACGGAATCTTATCTCTGAAGACGAACGATTTGTGACACTTGACATTAACAGCTTGTCTCTGATGTACCCGACACCAATTTGAATGCACTTTTCATCCGATTTTTAATTAAATAATGATTTACTCCTGGCACATAACATAGGAATTTAATTTAATCATGTCTACGGTTTGATTAATTGCAATCGTCGATGACGGAAATTGGATATTAAATAGATTTATTAATTTAATTTTATAATTTATTTATTTCTGATTTTATTTTATGTGTGTTATGTATTTTAAAATTTGTAGGAGTCATAATTCGAAGTTTTATTTGAAAACAAGTGGCGAAGAAAAGATCTGATGCATCTATTAAATAACGCATATTGAAGCTTTTTAAAGCGGAATTCTTAAAGTTCGGAAACATATAAGAAAGTGCATTTGAGTGGATATGTAGTGACGGCGTGCAGGCCGCGTCCTTGACCCCGCGAGCCGCGACTGCAACGCACATGCCTATACAAAGCCCATTAATTATTTATAAATTCCAAATTAATACTAAAAAGTCCCCAGATTGAACAAAACGTCGGAATAAATGAATAAACATCGAAACAAATTGACTGCGACCGATCCGAGGGACTATCAGTGGCTGGGCTTTTGAAACAATGACGGACTTTTTGTCTTTTTTCAATGATAAATGGCCGTTTAAGAGCCCCCTCGCTATGTTTTACCCGAAACCTTTAAACGTTAAATATCCACTTCGATTTGACAATGACATAAGAGTATTAGGAGTTTTTTTTTGTGTTCGTTTTCATTGGTTTTAGAATGTAATCGTGTGAGATACAATTAGACATACTTAGTTATAATTAACGTTTCTTTATCTAGTTGGGTTTTTCACGAATCATTGCGTTTTTGTGGTATTCAGAACGTAGGCTATAAGCACAAGTAATGTTCGTGTTATAAAGTTTACATTGTGTAAAACAAATTTAGTTAGGTTTATGGTTTATTTATGTATGTGTGTGTAATAAAATGATAGATAATAAGAAGTGGGAGCACATAGCTGACGCTCACGTCGGGGTTTCGCTTTCATCGGCGATTGGTAATCAGCAAAGTTAATTGTAAGTATGAGCGTCAGAATGGCATCAGGAACTCTAACGTGTACATACATACAGAGGCTCGTTTCTCTCGACGTTATGCTCTATACATAACTATAAGCCATTGAATCACCGGTGTAATTATAGAAGTGGGGGATTGGCTGCGATGCGGCGATGTGCGAGCGAGAGAGTGGCCCCTGTGCTGCGGCCGGGAGAGAGAGGGATGATAACAAGAGGCTCGTTCGTCCGTTTGATCGACACCGCCGGCGCGCGGGCGCGGGAACTGTCCGAGGTGCATTCTTGTAGCGCTCAACTATATATTTGGCCCGTCCCGTAGACAGTTAATTATGTACCGAAATTATAAAAAAGCGAGATAAAAAATTGAGATCCGTAAATGTCCTTTTTTAAGTCGAATTTAAATGATTTGACATTTATAGGCTATCGAATACTCATATTATTTAGATTCAGCGAGAGATATAAAGCTTATTGATGTTTCTTTAATAATTACTAACGTTTAACGTAAAGTTTTAAATTTTTCCACCGTTTTAAAAATAGTTTTGGAACATATTTAACTATGTAATAATAAATAAATTCCACGTGGAGTACTAGCTAAGTAGCCGGCGAGGCCCATGCGTCGTGCTAAAGATTTAAACGCATATCTTAAGTCAACAATTCTTGATATTTGTTTGCCAGAGTTAAACATTAAGTAGAGAACATCTTTTTGCATTTTTTCTATAGTATTTTATACTGATAAGTACTTTGTTATTAAAAGAAATACAAAATTCTAAGACTTGTGATTGGATGAATGAGATTTGTCTGTGTAGTTTCCGTCCGACAGGGGGCGCTGCACAAATCTTATACAAATTTTGTAGATATCACAATGATTGTGAATAAAGCAAACCGATGTATTATTAGTTTAAACATACCTGTTTTAACAGAGCAGTGTATATATGATCTGCTTTCGTAGTAGACCCAGTCGAAGCCGGCTTCGACGGCGAGGCGCGCCAGCATGCCGTACTTGCTGCTGTCGCGGTCGCTGGTGGTGAGGTCGACAGCGCGACCCTCGTAGTGCAACGAGTGCTCTTGGTGAGAGTTCTCCTCGTCCCAGCCCTCGATCACCCGCAGCCGGACCCCCGGCCACTGGTTCATCACGCTTATGGCCAGCGTGTTCAGCTTCTCTTTGCAACGCTGTGAACGTAATTGTGTAAATGTTAATTTATGTTAAAATTTGGTTAAGTCTTCTTCAAATTTACGAACTAACCAGATTGATACTTTAGTTATTAATGGACATCTAAATTTAAATGAACAACATATTAAGAAACCTTAAGACGTATACTTTTTGAACGAATAATGAAATCTTTTAATTATTTCGGTTTCCAATATCATGATTATTATTACAACGATCGATGAAAGACGGACAGTCACATATTGAACTAGGGAAGTTGGTCACATGCAATAAGCTTTCAAGAAACAATTCCCCTGTAAAGCGCGAAGCTTTTTGTTTGCACATCCTAAAGAAAATACCAATAGACGTGCTAACAAATCGACAAACGCCGCCGCCGCAGAGGGACGGCGCGGGATGTCGAGCGTTTTGTCGTCGAAGAATAAATCAAATTAAAACACGCCGCACAAAGGAATCGACACGATGCCATTTGTGAAATAACTTTGTGGAGCAAATAAAGGCAATGTCAAAATATTTATAAAGAAATGCGGACAATGCGCCACGCACCGCACGCTAGCTTTGTGTCCCGATGTCAACTCACTCTATGCAGATTCTCGGTGAAAAAATACAAGAGATTGACGTAACGAATCGAACCGATAGGCGTCCCGCACAGACGACTCGCCCGCTCGCATTCAATGTAACAGATATTTTGAAGCACCGTACATAATTATTTCTACGAATGTTTTAAAGTAATAAAGAGTTGGTAAAATCATCGTTTCCGTCCGATACGTGTAACAATAGATCGGACGGTGATTCCATATGTCGGAGCTCACTTACCATACATATTTCATCGCAAGAATGCTTTATAAAAAAAAAAGTTTGGTTTTAAAACAGTAAGTAGTGTTTATTTGACAAGAAACTTTGTTTTCATACGATGTCCTAATAACCTAAGTTTACGACCTGTTGACCCAATAAAGTATTTCGTATGAATTAGTTCAGATTCTCTCTAAAACATGATGTAAATGTTCTCAAAATGACTTTTTCGTAACTTACATATTATTTTACTATAATTTTAACTTAACGTAGTAAAAAGGCGATATTTTTAAATTTAACTTAAATCTGTGTAGAATAGATGAAATTGAACGAATAAATGAAATGAAATTTGTGTGTAATGTATGAGTTGTGCTGACAGGTAGATGAGAGGGCCGAGGCGAAGCGGGGCGCGGCGAGGCCGGGTAGGCACTGGCGCAGCACGGGATGCTCAATGTTTGCTTCCCCGCGGTCATCTCGGGCCGCACTAAAACAATCGAATGCTAAATGTATACACAAACACTCCGTGCACTTTAACGTGGGAACACGGCGGTGGCGCAATTAGCCTCTCGCACCGCACCACCGTCCAAATTGTTACTTTCACATTTTTTACGATTAACGTAGCAATAGAAATAATCATAATTAAAGTTTGTACGTTCACAAAATAAGTTTTAGAGTATCCTTATCAAATATACGAAGTAAGAAGTGTAGCATATGAAAACAACTGCGTTGCAATGTGAACGTAATATAATTTTGATACGCACTGGCGGCGCGCAAGCGAGGCTGGATCTGGTAAGAAGAAGCGACGAGACGTTCCCGGCGGGCCATTATAAATTCATTATGCATATTTTTAGTAAACAAGCTGTCGATCACAATGCTCCGGCGCGGCGGGACGCCTGCCTCTGACACCTCTCCAGCCCGTCTCGCCTTGCCTTGCCTCGCCTTGCCTCGCCTCGCGTACCCACGTACCCTAAAACCACGATCGGCTTTGCCTCGGAATGCAACTACACCCAATGAGCATTCGACAATAAACGAGTTTTTATCCCGGGCTCGATTAATGAAATATATATTCGCATATTATCGAATTACACCACATCGAAATCTCGAACTCGCCTACATTGATTAACGAAAAAAAACGTAACGAGCGTATCGAATACCTAAGGTCAAGTTTTGTAGTGAAACGCCAGGCTACCTGCACCAGCGGACGCATAATGAAGGCCGCTTGATGGAATTGAGGCAAAAATCGAATAAAAACTTAAAGGATCATCGCACTGAAGCAGCGGGTGCGGTAACGTGAGAACATGAGCCGCGCTCTCCGACTTCACGCGAGCCTCTCGTGTTACCGAGTTAGGAGATCGCCGGTTTCAATACGTCGGGACGCTGGGGCGCTGCGGCGCTGGGAACTGGCGGCTCGGCGACACTCGACCGCTCGCCTCACATGTAAATAGAAGTAGGCGAGTAATGGCCGGCGATTGCCGACGCATCATTCGCCACCTTGACGGCGCGCGGCCGCCGCTAATTTATAACCGCCTCCCTGCGCGACCATAACAATATATTAGGATAATTAAATGGCTCTTTACATTCCTTAACACGTCGTTTTTTGTACAAGGACAGGAGTCGAAAAGCACCTACCAATGCTGACTGGTTTCGATGTAACGTTTTTTGTTTTTGTTGAAACCACAACAAATAGCTTAAGGGCGGTTTTTATGAGAAAGGTTGGGTTAAGCGAACTTGTGTTAGCCATTTGTACGTTCTTCCTTCACTCTCTTTTGATGAAAAATAAACCTAGTTTAAGCAGCATCTTAGAATTACATTTCTCAGAATGTAAATAAGTAGTAATATAATTTAGTCTCCTTCTTGCATACAGTTAATTGAAAACAATTGACTTTTAATTAATAAACATTCAATTAGCTCGCCAGAGGGCATTATTCATAAGCGTTTGTTTACTAATAAATGAGCACATAGCAAACATTTGTCCACAGCAAGCGCGACATAGTGCGGACGGCGACGGTCGGACACATCATAAATATACATGTGAAGGGCGGATCACCTGTGTGAATGTTTATGTTCAAAGCACTTTAATGTTTGTCCACGAAAAATATCTCCCTTTGTCAACTCTACGCGGCTGTCGTCAGTTTCGGGCCACCGAGCTCATTCTTATCAACGAACAAAATTAATTCAGTCAATACAGTCGCTTTATCTAACACTTTTAAGGTATGTTATCGCTTTCAAACTTACAACACATTAATAAACAATAATATACTTAGAAGGCTTTTAACAACGTCGTAGTGACGGATCATAAATTGAAAATTTATATTGATATTGACAGCGTTTTATTTTTCATTTTGATAAAAAAAAATGAATTCGTTTTCGAGATACTTAGATAAAAATGTTTTTGTAATACCACACGAAATAATGTCATACATCTTCTGAGAGAAACAACAAGGTCGCAACAAAGTTGACATTGTATTTTGTACTAACAAAGTTCTTCTAATATTAATACCAATTTTGTACACACTTCTTATATAATATATACACCATTCACCTGATAAACAATCAATTAATCACTGTTGTTACATTATGAATAATATTCGTATTCCAACAGGTGCAAATTCATTCATGTCACCTTTGTGCCATTGTGGGGACCAGTCTCGGACCCGACTTGTTAAAGTAACATTTTCAATAAGGTAAAAAGCAAATTGTTCTTGATACCCATGGGAAGGATGCGTCCGTATTATTTATATTATCGTGATCACTAACGGGCAGCGGGCAGGCTGACGCGAGGGTCAATGGCGGAGTCAATGAGAGCATGCCCACTAGTCGCGACGTGCAAGTCACGCCATCAGAATAGGAATCCACGCTTCCGACATCGATCTTATACTTTTGTTTATTTCTGTACAATTTGTAACATAAAAATATCTGTTACAATATTTAAATTGACACTCGCGTGTTTAAAAAGTAAAGGAGGAAAAATCACTAACGGACGCTACTTAATTTCAGAGTGGATACTTAACCGTTCTCGCGTAATTATACTTTTCGCGAAATCGCGTGCGAAGGCTATAAATATTACCCGTGTCGTGCCAATTTACGGCGTCAACCCTCTGCGAGCCAATAACTCGAGATGTTGCTGATCGATTTGCATCCGTAATTACGTCACTTTAAGCGAAACAGGTGATGAAAACGAGACAAGTATGTAGGTGTTCGTGGCCGTCGTCGCCCGCCCCTCGCGGCGCAACCTGCTTTTATTTAACGCTCGTTCAAGGAGACTTTTTTAATTTGTTGCCACTGATGGTATCGCGCCAATGATCGCCATTAAGTAATCTATAAAAAAATGCGCATTCACGATGCGCCCGCGTTCTCGTAATAAAATGACTTATTGATTTATCATTATATCGGAGCTTCATAAGTCGGGTTGTCGGTGCGAGTTTGTGACGGCCCGGTGCTCGCTAATCTCCAGCCGTACGGTCTGCCGCAGCGCCGCGCCGACCGCGAGCGCCTTGCGCCTCGCGCCTCGCGCCTCGCCCTCGACGTCTCATCTTCTAAGAAAAATAAACTGCATTTGTTACAGCACTCTCGTAATCGCCGCTTTTATTGTTTATCCCTCGCCCCAAAGCGGAATGATCGCATCGCCGTGGGCGTTAAGACAACAATCGCACGGATCACACTATACGTCCTCTTTTGCTGACGCTCCCGAAGAGGCTCTCGATAATATTTTATAAGACAAATAACCCGATAAAGATGTTTTGACGTGAACCCGTGTTCATCGCTCACACTAAAATGCGCCCAGTGAACACGTATAATAAAATATTTATTAAGGATATTTTGATTTCGGCCGGAAAAAGAATAAGACGGGTCTAATTTAGTGTCAACTTTATTGGTGGCGAGTGACGCGTGAAGGCTCGCGGTCGGCTGCGCGCGCTGACAGGACTTAGCGGCGGCCCTTACATACATCCATTAGCATTGTTTTAAAGGATTAAAGTGACGTTTACGTGTGCTTTGTTGGCCGACGGCGACCTACCGATCGACACGCATATTTTTATGACACATGCATTTTTTGTTTCAACAATTATCAGTGTGAAATGACTACCGGCTGAGGAGTGTCCGATAAGGTAATCCCGCTCAGGAATTGTTTAAAAACTGTTTTGAAATTTAGAGTGGGTAATTAAGTATTTTTGGAATAAACGTCAAGAACAGGTTCCATTAAAACTTTCTATTATTACTGCACTTTTATATTGATAGTTAAATTATTTTTAACAACAGTTTTACGCCAAAAAAATTTTATGAGAAAAAGCGAATTGTTGATTACATACTCGTATTTCATACCTACTTCAAAGATAAATTGTATTGTTTTATTGGGACGTTTTAGAAATACTTGAATAATTGTAAAGTTTAAAAAAAGAGTTTACAAAAATAACATGTAATTTTTTAAAGGTAGCGTTTGAGCGTGAAGTTTAGTCGAGTTGAGTTTGGCGACCGCGGCCGGTGTCGACTTACACAAAAGGTTTGGTATTGTTTTCCGAACCCAAATCAAAACTGATATCTCTCAAGTAATTTGACGAAATCATTCGATGAGAGCCGAATCGTTTTTTCTTAGATGCCATCAATGATATAAAATTTAGAATCATAGAAATTTAAACCGTATGCCATTAGAAATAGGGATGTTGATGTATTAAGTTGATAGAAGATACGCTAAGCAGTACTTAAAGGAAATATTAGTTTACAAGAGACAACACGCTTCCAAACGACTAACGCGTTTTAAAGCGAAATGACACGAAACTGTGATGTGACAGTTTCGTTCGCATGGCTTAGTTTTAGGAATTTGGCAAAATATATTGTTAATTTACTCAAACTATTTGTCATTAAATAACAAGTTAAGACACGAATGCGGTAATTAAGAGTAAATAATGGAGTCTTTCATACGAAATGTCATTTTGTATTGTAAAGGCCACACATAGACCATAACAAAAGGACTTTTTTCCATCTCACTCTTGCTTGGTATCAGGTACCTATTGCCTACATACCTATGAATTCTGACAAACAAACCGACGAGAATTGAATCAATACATAAGTTAGGTTGGAGTTCAAACCGTCTAATGACATTATTTTCAGCACGTTTCTTTGGTTAAGATTGCACTAAAATATTACCGTAGTACAAAATCAGATGTAATACCGCAACGCTTTCGTTTAGGAAAGTAGAAAATAATTTAGTAAGGCAAACATTCCGACTGCTGCCCATCAGTGGAGAGGCCGATTATTTATATTGCTTATCTGTGAACAAAGCGAAACTCGGATCGCTTCAGTCGGCCTGCCGGGCCTTTGTCCGACGGATGACGCCTCGCGTTTGCCCGCACCAAATATAACTTATTTTACTTGAATTATTGCAACAATCCGTTTAAGTATGCACAAAGTTTAATGCTATTGACGAAAACACTTTTTGTCACGTGCATTTAAATTGTTTTTTTTATTGTGATCAAAAATGTGAATTTACTTTGCCTATACTCCAAACACTGTATTATAATACTATCTCTTAGTTTACAAGATTTAATGATAGTAGGTCCATTATTGATATTTATCGCTTTAAATATTTAAAATACTTTAAACTGAATACAGTTGTGAAAAATAAACGCAGTGTCCCCTTAATTGCAAGCCTACATCATTAGCCAGCAAGACAGATGACGCTCGAGTAAAAATAGTATTTTTTAAGACCTTAACGGTAGACGACATTTAGAACGGGTCGCGAATACCTCGGTGCGATCAAAGGCCTCGGACGAAAATTAATTATCAATTTGTCGTGGATGCCAGGAGGCGACATAAATCGATCGCACGTATCTCCCGCGGCCGCATTAGCCACGCTCCGACACCAGATAAGGATAACAAATGCTCAGTTTAAGGTTATCTGAACATCGCGGACATGAGAGAGCTTTTTGCCACCGCGTCCCTCGCCCTGACCTTCTTTGTTTCCTTTTACCTCGCCTTTGCCTTGCGCTTGAATTAATTCGAAGATGCATTTTTTTAAATAACTCTAAATTAAATATTCAACACTTCCGCAAAATGTCTGTTACCATAAAACTTGAGGTGTGTAGTTTTACTATGTAACGGAATCATATCTTACTTTCTTTATAAATAAAGGGAGCTAAATGTAAGCGTTTCACTTTAATTATAAGCTACATGCTCACTGATAATGCAAATTTTATGTCACTATATAATATCAAAAGTTGATACCGACGGCGATAAGTAGAACGCCATAAATATGCATGGCCTGTCTGCGACGATTAACGCGCACATCACAAGCTACATAAAATGTGCGTAAATTTATTAAGTAACCACAAAGAAGAGAGAAGAGTTATCCTTATACATAATGTTCAAGCAGGCTACCTATATTGATTATTGTGACAGAATGTTATTTATTACATACCGTATCAAATTTATGACATCTACAAAGAATAAAGTGTGAATCATCTGAAATACATTAGCCGATTTCAACAAGCAAAAATGAGCTCGGTTAGATCGTTTTAAAATGGCGTCCTTTTTCAGTGGATGCTAGTGTATAATTATCAAGACGCAGGCGTATGCGAAATTGGGGTCTCACCTCGCTCGGCGGCCATAAATAAAATAAAATGACTGGCATCGGTGGGAGGAACAGTGCACTAATGAATAATCTGGATGACCCAGACCTACTCGCAGCGGGACTCCGGCCCCGGGCCCGCGAGCGCCCGCCAGCGCCCGCTCCCTTCACCTCCATGCTATTGGTCGATACCGATCTTCGCATCATATTAACGATTATCTGTACCCGTTACACCACAGATTATCAACACAAACGCTTCAACTTTTTCACACAAAGACCTCTTTCATACTGACACGTATACAAATGTTATTTACGAATATTATCTCCATTATATCAATATTATTGATCAATTACGGAGCCATCATCTCATTCAGCTCTCGTCCACGCGTCGTTTGAATTTATCACCGCAGAGGTCGGATTACAAAATTGTAAATAAATGTTGAAAAATTACTCAACACGAAATACCAATTTGAATATGAATAGCTAGGCGCCATGGAGGCAGGTACACCAAAAAACCGGCCCAATATAATAATGGTAGACAAATGTCTCCCGGCGCACACAATGCGCGGCTCACACTCGAACGCCTCATGACACATGCTAATTTAAAAGCCTGCTTCAATACTGCAGCAAGCTTATGTATAATAGATCATTGATTGGGAAATCGGAATTGATAATGCTCATGGCATTCACAATAATTTTATATTAAAAACAAAAAAAATCACTTTATATCCTCTCATAACAGACAGATATTTTAATGCAATGATTTCACACAATCACAACTAGCATACATCAATTAATAAAGTAATCATTAGTGACCTCGTTCTTTTTTTTAAATAATTAACTGTGTTATTAATTTAGAACAGTATGCTGATATTCCAGAGAACTATACGATATTAGGCTAACGTAAAGTCCTTGTTTGTGTCGCCGTGAAATGCATATCTGAAGTTATGTGCAGATACACAAAGCCGATTAGAAGCGCTGGTATTGAATGCATTATCAGACTATTAGCGTCTATTCTAGTGGATGATATTGACAATGGAAAATGAAATAGGTGATGGGCGAAACCGTTCACTATTTATGGTATTGTACGTCAAGGTATATCAGTGTAAAGTATATATTCTAGAGGGTTGGTTGAAAATATATCAATAATGAGATAATTTATTTAATATAGGAACAATAATAGTCAACGTG
>JAODUI010000031.1:5309636-5376560 GCA_027563995.1 Papilio gigon
ACTGTATCAATTGTTTGACGTTATTTGACCATCATTTACCTTAATGCAGTTGTCCGGTCTCAAGTTAGCTGGCGGCATAACTTAATTAACAATATAACGTACAACGTTTGGTTGATTATGTCAGAACAGAGTTACTCAAGGCAATTATTTAGTTAATACAACATAATATCACTACACGGTAATTGGTACATAAACATTGTATTGGTATTTACGTAAAGCTAATTTTAAAATTATGCATAATACACTTGTCAAGTTTCATCATGTAAATCTATTGTGCGATGGCTGTGTTGCAGCGTTTACCTAAGAAGTGCGAAATGCCAACATTTTATAGCGTTTTATTACCTTTGTTTATGTAAGGCATTAATTATATTACTAATTAACAACATGCTGTATACATTATAATATGATTAACAAATGCAATATTGGAATGAACGGAGATTACATATTTTATAGTATATATTAAATATTGCTGTGGTTAAAAATGTGAAAAATCAATTGCAGTAACTGATACATATACCTAAAAAATCTTATGCTTTTGTTAGCTTTATAATAAATTATTTCATTCTAAAAATAAAAGAAACCAAAAATAAGTTGAGCAACATCGGTAAGAACATAGTACAGCAAGAGGAATGCAGGATAAATCTAAGAGGACACTTGTAGATTACCGAGGGCATCCAGGTCAACGCATCGTGTATTTTAATAGTCATAGCCGGTGCGTCCGCTGTTGTACTAAAACAATGACCAATAACTTTGTTTTTATGCCTCATGGGCCAGCGAAACTAGCATACATTGCCGACTGCAAGTCTCTACGAGACATCGCGGTGGCACACCGCTCTGTCCTAAGTGAATTTACTTTTATCTCTCATTGCTCCATGGCGGTACTCACAAGTTAAGTTGAAATAAAAATTTATACACTCTTTAAAGCGCTTAATTTATATTTATAAAACAAAGGAAGAAAGTAAACTTAACTACATTTAGAAGCAAATATTTAGACGTAACAGTATAACGGATATCATAATCAACATATCTTGTACCTTAGAATATATTCATACTAAGAGTCGTTGTATTATGTTGACTTTAGAGGTTTTGCGTTTAAGAATAAATTTTCTTTTTAATAAAAAATATAAAATGAAAGGACGGAAGTTTACACTTTCCTAATAGTTTAGTTATTAATAAAACAAAAGTGTTATTGAGAAGTGAGGTGTGCCTTATCGGAGGCACGAAGTCGATCGTTCATGGTCAAAATACAACGTGGAGTAACAATTACAACCATTAGTTTATTAATTCGAGCGGCTCCGAGCATTGTTCTCCTTCGGACAATCGACGCCTAGACCAAATAACTCGTATGTCGGTTCCACTTACCACAACACTCAGTTCATTATATTTAGAAAAAAAAAACTAGACACAGTAGTATTTCATTTCAAACCGGTCGTTAGATGACATTCACAAGGTAAATTTTCTACTCTATGATTCATCAAATGCTGCTACTAAATGCGATGTGAAATGTTTTATGATCTGTTAATAAATTCTAACGCTGTTGTATCTTAAGATAATTAAAATAGGAACTACTTTCAATTTCATACTCCTTTACTTATCCACCAATCGCGTACACGACGGATAACTGTAAAAGATTAACAAACAGAATTTGATAAAACGATTGTTTTGTAATAAAAAGAATTGGGATGTTCGTAAATAACACAGTTTTACAATATTTAATTATAAACTTGTGCAATTATTCGCACAATTTAAAAAAGTAACAAAGTTATCAATTGAATAGATGATATTTAAAACTCAATCATTTCAAAATCGGAATACGACAAAAGCAATCCCCGTGAGAACATGTCGTGCGGTTTACGTAAGGGATTGCGGCCGGCGATTGTTACGATCGAGAAGGTTCCATTGCGCGCTATGTAAACAGCTATTGTAGGCGTTTATTCGCGAAGCTGAAAGCTGAATGCGTGTAATTACACAAATATCGTCCGGTAAGAATGTAAACGTCAAAGCGATTAATGTATTCGTTAGTTCGTGCAGCGGAATCCGAGAATGTCCGGTCACGTGGCCGCGTCGACATACCACCCGACAAACGCGCTCCACTCCACATAAACAAAAAACCTATAAAAGAAAACCAATTACATGCTCATGAAATCATTTTTAATCAGAAATAATTGGTCGTAAACTCGCCAATGTGTATTTTAGATTAAACTTAATGAAATCGCATTATATTGAAGTGCAATTTTGCTATATCCATTTTAAGATAATATCCGAGAACAATATTTAAATAGACTGTAAATAACGAGGTTGAGATAAAAAAATTGCAATTTCTCAGTATGAATAACACTTGAGACCTTTCCTACAACCTTCTACATATATATATTTTTTAATATAAAATGAATCGCGAAACAATTTCGATGTTATATCAAACAATATGTTTCTTGGGCACGATCAAATCACGTTTAGATTTATCAGTTGGAATTTTCTAGTATGAAACGTGCGCACTCGTATTGGAAATTTTAAACAAAAACATGAAAAACATTTCTATTAATAAATATAGGAGGTTAAACACTTCTGCTCCGAGACGCTACGACTCGTTTGTTTACATCTTAATTGGTTTACATACGTCTGCAGAAATATGTCTGTGTACCGATTTAAACCATCCCAAACTATTTTATTATCAATTCCAAGGCACAGTTACCGAAGAGATCATTAATAACACGCGATCGGTAACAGTTTAGCACGTGTAAAGTTAACACTTTATTAGCCAACGTAAGCTCGATTGCAACTACTCGTATCAAAACATTGTTATTTAATCGGTTTTGGTTCATTCTTCAACCCTTTAAACATTTGATTTTCCCATATCACTTCGTCACCCTTATTTCACCAGCTATCAAATTATTAAAAAAAAAATATCTACACTTTTAACTATTATTCTAAAACACCTAATGCCGCGTTCAAATGCTGCTAGTTTTATTATTTATTTTTATTTACTATACTATAGACATTCATTATACCACAATATCTTAACATTTAGATAAGTTCAAATATTTAGGTTAAAAAATAATATATTTTACCGTATCAAAGTTCAATGTTGTAGCTAACCCTATTTCGACGCATATATTAAGAAGAATATAAAGACATCAGTATCGGCTAAACAAACTATTCGCACGAAAATAAGTAACACTCGTAATAATATAAACAATTGAATCGCCACCGCCCACGGTGTTATTGTAAAGGGTTGATACAGTAATAAATATTTGACTTGAGTATATTCTACACTTTAAAAATCTCCGTGACCTGCAGAGTCTAAGATGAAATCAAAAGTGACGCAAAAATACATAATCATATACACAAAGCTATAGTAAACATTTCGAAATTACTTGACACATTAATTTCAACAATACCAATATAAAGTTGTGTGAATCACAACCCGTCATACTATCGCATAGCTACGAGAGTCAATAACTGGCCGAGGTTCCATTCTCACATTCGCACATACTCGCGAATTGACTTCGGCCAATATACACAAAAATGCACTTTACCTACCGACCGAGTCTCAATCGGTAATTCTTTACATTTACCCAGATCGTGTGTAGTGCCCACACGACACCCGACGTCGTAAGATTAATCTCTAAGGTGGCGTTTTGTCACTTAAATTTATGATCAGCCATTGTCTCCCTGAGTGACATCATTTCGTGCATTCGCATCGGTATCCGATTCAATTAAATATTTATTTTGACGCGTATATCTCCGGACCGGTCAGCGAGTCTCGACGCTTTATTATGATATGAAGCGCACCCGTAGCGTACATCCGAGGTGAATAATGTTTGGGGAATGCTAACACGCCCGCGATGAAATTCCGGAAGAGCTTTCTGGGCGTTAATAGGAGTTACGTGTTTATTTCGTCGATCTATACGTTTATTAACCCGATCCCAGTCGAACGGTTTCGTTAAATCTCAATTACCGATGTACGAACATTCTATATTCATAATACTCGTCATTAATACGTGGGGAAGCGCTTTCACTGGGAGCCGAGTGTTTGTAGTGAGATCCATAGAGGCTGTGCCGTGACCACTACGATCTTCTTGTGTTTCAGGTGACCGCAACGCGAGCCGAGGCGGCTCGAGTCAACGACCTATCCGTTCCCTGACCAACACAATTTCTCGTATACACGTACCACAATCAATGACAAACATTTATAGGCGTTAAATTGTCTCTTAAACGGTCCTATAAAGCAGATGTAAAGCACTCATAAAATCGTTAATGCACTCTCTGAAATTGACGTAGTGGGAATAAGGCTTTAATCGCGCACTATAAATAAAACCGATCTGGAACACATACTTCCATCAATTGGTAAGGGTAGACGCGAGACCAGGAAACAGAACATGTTCTATTAAGTTGTAGTAATGAAACAGATTTTATACAATGGTTTATTTCTTTATTTTGCTCTTTGCGTTCAAATCCTAATGTTGATGTCTCCTACGTAGTTTATACGGATTGTGATGAAAAGCAAAGTTCTCGAAGCGAAATTCGAAATACTTTGAAGAATTATTAAGACTAAACAATTAGATCAGTTCAGAATTGTAATATCAAATCATGAATACATTCTTAAAATAGACAAAAGTCTGAGAATATAAACACTAACGATGAGTGGAAAGGCACGTCCCTGTTTACGTATGACGCGGTATCTTGAACAGTCATATTTAAGCGTTAAGTATGCGTGTCTTTTAAAGGGATGTCAATGTAACAAAGGTCCGTCCGCCAGCACGCCGCTGGGTGGAGCTAATAAACTATTTGAGTAGAGGGCTCGTGTTGACACTGGTGTTTCACACCTGAACAATGCTCCTCGTTTGCATTAATGTAAATTAGGTGAAGCAGCCCGCCGCCGCCGCCGTCGCCGCGCCTACGTTCAATTAGAAGGACCCCAAAGTAGCGCGTGTGTACTCACGTGAGACCAACTAATAACATGTACATATTAACTTCCACACGTGTAATCACTTCCCGAACGTAATACCGATCGGCTAGACCACGTGAGCTCCGATTCACCAAACATAAATAGGTCCTTATGCTGTATAGATACCGTTAGACGCCGTTTAATGCGAAGAGCTCATTTGAAAGGCAGATTGGCAAACAAAAGCGAAATGATGGGAAACAATAGCGTGAGATAGTCGAGAGGACAGAAATAGTTAGGGTCGGATGGTAAAGCGGGATGCGGAGAGTTGCCGAGAGCGGTGTCAAAGTGTGTGCGCGTGTTCATCGTCCGTCAGCGCCTGCGCCGCTCGAGTAAACAGCCGTGCGCCGCACAGCCCGTACTAAACGATTTGCGTTTTTACGTGAATCCGCGCTTGCCACTGCGCACGCGTAATTGTTTAGTGAATCCGAGTAAAGCTTCACATGCAGTACTATCGAACTGGGTATATCAATTAAAAATGTATTTTGCCCTAATGATCGAAAAACAAGAGGCTTCAGGCCACAAACAATGGTAAGAGGAACAAAAAGTATATCAATCGGACGTGCCATTAACGTTTCCGAACGTCACAAATCACACCACCAAAATGCGAGATCTATAACCAAAAAAGATCTATGTTGGGAATGATTTTTTTTGTCGTAAGCGGCGGAGTCGCACGCGCGGCTCGATTGTGGCTGTGTGGTCCTCGCTAGCCACTTTGTAAATAGCGCGGTTTACCTTTTTCAACTTTTGTGTTTTGTTACCTTTTGTGCTGTTGTACGACCAATATTACCATAGCTATTTAAGCTCGTCGGATAAATAAATACGTCATTTATCATGATAACTGATGCTCAGACGACCCTGTCTCCCAGTCGCTAAATGAAGTGAAGATTTCATCTTTAGTGCCTCTAAGAATGCCGTCTATCTACCCTTAATCGTTTTACATTTATTATTAAGTTAAAACTTAAGTTAACTTAGGTTTTAAATGTACATACAAACGTAAATACAGCAACAATAACTATACATATTGTTAAATAAAAAGAAATCCACCTCTTGAAGGAATGACGTTAAAACAAGCGATGAAAAATGAATGACTTGTCTAAACAGTAGAAATAATATCTAATTCCTACGGATTAAAACAAATGACAGTACTTAAATTGCAAAACAATGTATACTTCGTAGGTCTGTAATTTACGACATTAACGTCACGCATTCCTCCCAGCTGCTGATATTTTTACAAAATGCTTTTTTTTTCGGTCACCGGCACTAACGTCAAATTGTAACACAATAAATTCACTCCAACCGCAGGCTCTTTCACAATATTTGTATCGGGCGCGACAAAAAGGGCCGAAAGGGCGGACCTTCGGTGAATGAAGGGAAGGTAAATAAATATAAATAAAGGTGAGGGTGGTGTGGCGCGGGGGCGGGGGGGCGCGGCGCGGGGTAGCGAGGACGCCCCGCGGCGCCTGCGCACGGCCCGCGCCGCAATACAATTTAAAAGAATGCACATGATTTTAAAACAAAGTTTATGATAAAGCATCGCGTTGTTAATGTTATCGATTAAATTAGATATTATTTAACAATATTAGAATCATAAAGTGTGTTAAGTTTCGAATATGAAATTTTTTTAACCTATGTGTATTCATTTTTCATAATAGCCACACGTGTTGATGAGTAGAATAATATTGTTTCTACCTTCGCCGATTCATCATATTACTTACTTTATATAACTGTCTATTGCAATGCCAACTGTAAAATGCCATGACTTAACATTTTTTTTAAACTTTGATGCGCCAATAGCCTAATGGTTAAGGGTACGGACTACTCTAGCGGTCGTGGGTTCGAAGCCCGCCATGGGACTATTGTTGTGAATCATATCCTAACACAAGTTTTTTCTAGCTTACCAGAAATGGTCACAAGAAATATTAGTAAATTAACAAAAATCAGCTAATATTTTTCTAAAAAAAAAAAATTATTATTACATTTCATACTTATTACTTCCCCTGGCCCATATATAGCACTTTAATAAAAATATTTTATTATAGAAATATCTTGCATCCATACTTAACGCCTGGTCAACAAAACTAGAACGATTATATTTATAGTAACTAGTGAGGTATTATTTTAAAATTGGTCTGATTTTCAAACGTGATAAATTTAAGCTTACAAAAATAGTCTTTTGGAAGGAACAAGATACTTCAGTAATGTATTATGAAAGAACAGTGTTGATAACTTATGTTATCTCACCAATTCCCTTCCGCCTTTTATTATCGAATATTTACAATACTACCGTCTATTTAAATCTTTACCATTTGATATCAAAGCTTTTCATCGCGGTGAAAACCGGTAACGTATGCACATGAAACGGCTCAGCGTCAGAAGAATTTTCGACATTGTAAAAATTCAATTACAAGAGCATTGTTTCCTCGCTGCGAACCGTCACACATCATTAAACGGGACCAATGAGAGTCGTAAAAGTGTGTCCGGCGTGATCGGCTCCGCGGCCGTGGTCGCCTGGTCGCCCGCTGCAGGACCAATTACGACACTCTGCACTCGCGAGGTGCACTTTTATTGGGTGTAAGATTTAAGTGCCGATCGACACGCTGAAGTACGGCCCTGCTTGATTTTTACGGCCAGTTATGTCTTTGACGAACCTCTTTTCCTCCTAACATGGAACGAAATATAAATTAAGCCCTTTTTTAATGGAATATGGAAGCAGGCGAGCGGCGCACTTGATGTTAAGTGGACACGGCTACCCATACACATCCGCAAGAACGAGTTTTTGTGTACGCGAACGTACATCGATAATCTTCTTTCCAATTTTCTTCTTTACTTAATTCCTATCATGATTGATTACTCAACACTTCCTTCTATTCGTCTATTTGTAATATTAATAGTGTTACAAGTCCATTATTATCTAGTGACTTCACAATCTTCTTGGCCGTAATTCGCTGTTTTAAGATGTATCAAACATATTATTATGCGCTACTTATATTAATCTCAACTCATAGTTACAGCAGCATCATATCCACGTTTCATCCTCAACTATAACGATCTATTATGTTGCCCTATTTTAACTATATCGACGAAATCCCTTCGATTTATTGACGATACATAAGCTATTCCGATAATTTGTGATTTATCTGCCTCTGTGAAAACATTATGTTCATTTTATGCAACCATCAAAGATACTTAGGGCACACGCTATTTATGAAATATGCAAACAAAAATTATAGAAGTATGAAAAGAGAATTAAATGTTGTTATTCGTCGAGTGGCCTGTGCCTTGAGCGCGAGTCAGAGCCGCGTTTCATAGCATTGACTGAGCTTTGACAGATAAGAATGAGATAAGCGGCAACAGCTGTACTACAACTAATATTTGCAGGTATAATTAAAACAAACTAACAAGATACCCTGACAAACAATAAGAAATACTTTCGCCTTTTTATTTCATTCGTACATAGATATATATGTTTGATAATACTAATAAATGCGAAGCTTATCGTGGATGGAACACTGATAGATTAAAACCTGGCGTACGGGCCACTAATTTTTTTTTTCCAATTCCTCGCGGACAGTTACAGACGCCGGAAAGATTATACTCGTATATGATCTATTTGAAAATCTTTTACTTATCAATTAGAAAAGCCGAAACATTTTAAAAAAAATCAAGAAAAAATAAGCTATTAAAGTTAAAAAAAGGCATTAGAAAATTGTTAACCAGTATTATTGAATTAATCAGTGCGCATAACGACCGCAGCCTCTCGAATCTGTAGTGAGCAGGAAGCATTGATCACAGATTGTGTGCATTTTGAACAACACAATAATCCGCTGCATTATCTACGCAAGTCTTAATTATTTGAAACTGTTTGACTTCACTCCCTAAACGTATACTATCTGTTTTGTTCTCGCCGTCAATAATTTATAATGACAAGATTTTAGGTTTCTCTGGCAGCTAACTTTAAACTTTGTTAAACAGCGGTCTAGATTTCCTACTTATAGAAGAATTATGACGTTAATAAAAAATTAAGTGTACCAAACAATATAGTTTTCGTGTTAAGTTTAAAAGTATGAAATGTTTAATTACATATGTTTTATTAGTTATCCGTCCAAGGTTTTGACAGCAGACACTTGTACATATCGTTGTCTCTGTTTTCTCAAAGGGAATGAAAGGAATGACAATATATGAGGGAACAAAATTCATAGCATTGGACTTATAGGGTTAAGTTACATGAAAGGTCGATGTTGCGTTAGTGAAATAGGTCCAGCCAGCCGCGCGGCGTTCACACGGCTCCAAACATACTAAAGATATTGACACACTTGAGTTTACATACATCACGAGTGTTTACGTTCGTTGGTGAGATGCAAATCGTTAATTTATCGCCACCTTAAGAAGCAACTATATAAAACAAACCGCAAACATGGCTGAGGTTCAAAGACCTATCACTTGAACAGTTCGGCCTGTGTTTAAACAAGTGTGCTTCGTTCACTTGTGAAAGGGCTCGCTCACATTGCGCGTTTTCCCTAAATTCCCTTTATTGCGTACACCAAGAATTACTTAGCTCAAGTTTATGATTTTTAACAATTTCAACGGTTACAAGACTTTAGAAATGCGCATATTTTAATATTGAAATTAGAAACAATAAATTTATACCTAGGGATAAAAATGTCTAAACGGGTCAGTTCCTTTCTTGGGATTGATTCTTGTTTATATCTAGGTATCTGCTTTTTTTTAATTCTTATCATTGTCCATTTGAGTGGACAGTAAACTGATTTAATAATGTAATTCATGTAAACATATTTAAGTCAATTTTATCTCTTCATTTAAAAAGCCGATATGTACAAGCCTCTGTTCTCTAGTTTGTATTGCGATGTTATTCGCCCGTCAATAATTATAACGTATACAACTTCTAGACTTCTACACAATGGAGGATAAATTAACGATTATTGCGTGATAGATATTAGTTTTGGTATTTACATCTGCATTGTTTAGTTTGCTACATTATTGTATTCAATGAAACAGACGATGCCGTTCTTTGAATCGAGTCACAGATCTATACTTTATTACAAACTTGTATAACATTTGTTCATAAAATGTCTATTTAATGTCTCCATAGATCTTAGCAAAATACATTTGCTAATTAATACTTTGTTTATTAAAAAAAACTTGTTTAAAAAAAATAAAAAAACAGCACAAATAGAACAATACAAAAATTAAATAAAACCAAGAATAATACTCAATGAAATTATTTAAGGAAATTTTCAAATTTTATCTCATGGCAACACTAGACGTCAAATTTAATTTTAGACATCACATAAAAACTGCATCATTCCGCGGCCAGTGCGGGTATATTTAAGAACTCTTACGTTGCGGACGGTAGCTCTAACATCAAAGCCGATCAATTTATTTAAACCGATACGTTTACTTTATTCAGTAACACAGACGTGTTAGTCCGAACGCGTGTTCTCTGTCAGATGATCACAGATTGTGCACGTTGCGTGCGTAATCTGCTGCGAATGTATATATCGGAGGTAATAACTTACCTGTTATTTATTACTTCCACTGTCACAATAAAATTAAATATTATTTAGAAATATGGATAGTGAAAAATAAAATATTTTTTTTTATATTCTTATAAAAATACTGAATACAGATAATTAATATTTTTGTACGTATTTATTTATTTTTATATGTATTAATCGAGAACATCATTCAATTTCAATTCCTAGAATTGCCATGAATAGAATAATTGATTATGCGCCTCACTGTATAAAGAAATTATAGGAATCAAAAACAACAACGAAATCTAAATTCAAACAATTTTTTTTTCATGGTTAGTAAACTAGTTTCATATTATATGATAAATAGTGAACTCATGATAAACAAGAGATGTTATAATATGGCCGTTAAGAGGTCTTTATTACATTTTACAACGCTGTAAACCCACCGTAGAATTTAGGATTAATTTGATTATAGTCAATTATTCACAAAGCGATGAGGGCCTCATTTCGTTTTTTTTACTCGGCGCTAATAAGCCGAAAAGTATCTAATTTGGTCGGCGGTGTCTTTGCTGCGAACAAATTAAACCACTTTAGCGTATCGCTGGTCGAAATAAAAATCGATATTAACAATCGATAATTAAGCGAGTTTTAAACGATTGAACTTTAACAAACCGTATGTTTGTTTTGATTATTATTACAAAACTGTCACATCCACTCAAGTATCCGTGGTGTAATTCAAACTAAAATTACCTTTAGAGAAATCTTGCAAATCCTTTTGAGTCGACAGCATCTCAACAACAAAAGATTGTAACGTGCCGGCAAACGGTTAAGTAGAAAAGCACAAAGTTGAAAAAAAATTATAAACGTGGATTAATCTCGGTCGTTAGAGGGCGCGTCAAACACGCGTTAATCCGTGTTGTATAAACTGGAAAAAAATAGATAACAAAAGTAAGTGAGGCGGTCGGAATAGTCGTCGGCCGTCACTATCTGCGCGCGCGCCGCTGTAAAAGCTCATTGTAACCCGAGCCTCAAATACGAAATTGAATAATGCTGACCTATCCTGCGACCGCCCCGACCATAAATCACCGAGATATTTATGTCCCTCTGCCCGCGCGCGCCTGCCCCGCGCCGCCCGCGCCTTTTCGCGGCCTGGGATATAAAATATTTAAATAAAAACTTTCATAAAATGGTAAGTAAGTCCGATTGGAATCGGAGAAGTGCAAGCGTTGCGGTCGTGCGCCTACTCTGCGGTCGGCTGCGACGCCGCGCTGCTGGCCGCGGCCTAGTCGCCTAACGTCGCTCACTCATTTTGTAATAGAAAAGCGATACACTACGCCCTCATAAATCTCTTTGAGATTTCACGAATTGCGCAAATATTTACTATTAAGGACGTGTATATACAGCTCTTATTTAAAAAAACGGACTTGAACAATAGAATTGGAAAGTACATTTTTTTAAATTGTGTAAATGCATTGACATTAACAAAACTATGGCAGTAACCAATTGAGAGAAAGAAACCATTAATATCATAAGCCAAATACCTAGTACGCATAAAGGTAAGTGTCAGTAGATATTTGTCAATCTTTAATTCATTGGATGTGGATGTGGATGTACGTAACTTAATAGTAAATATTTGCTAATGCGCTTAACACTAATGTTATAGGTTAAAAGTAGTCAGTCAAAAATGTCGAACATAAATCAAAACAATAATTCATTAGGCAAGATTAGGAAGCCGTGGGAGCCGCATAAATCCCGGCGTCGCCTCGCCACGGCATCGGCAGTTACTCAGGCAGCGTCCAATGGAGCGAGCGAGACGTTTATCTCAGAAGCACGCCATGTAACACACCGCACCGCTTCCCGTGCGCATTAACTTTACGTATATTCCCTCTTATTCATGAGAAATAAATAATACTATTAGAAGGAGATACCGATTCCTGATAAAAAGTGGGCCCCGAGTTAAATGGGAGGCACACTGGAGGCAGAAAGAAAGTAATGGAGGAACGAACCGGTTTGGAGATTTTTACGAATGCAAGGCTGAGAGCGGGGCCCGGCTATGTGCCGCGCCGCGCCGGCACATAACGTAACCCACGGCGCGCGGCGGATTCGCGCCGCGGCCGCCACGCACACACCCGCACACCGCGCCTCGTCTGCTGTGCTCTGCGCCCCGCACGATTATCATCGGCATATAACTGGTAACCGAGTGAGCACATTAGGCTATTAAAATATTTGCTGCACAAACTGCGGTCCGTATTTAAGTAATTGTTTGCGCACCGACGAAACGCATCCTTGAGTGTGCGACAGAAACCCTCGTTGTGACGCGGAGCGAGGAGGCGTACGCGCTCACCATTAGCGCAAACAACTTGCTCGATGGCCGCTAAATCAAGTGAACTAATTTTAACTACCGGCAACGATGGATCGACATCGCGGCAAACATTCATTTCAAATAACGGCATCGATAAACATGTCACTATCGTTTAGGCCACTATCATTAACTCTGATTGAATAGCAAGTACATTTTTTACATGTAAATAAAGCGAAAGACCTTGCTGATATAGTGTTGATAAAACTAGTAATTCAAAGTTAATTTTTATCCATTCCAGAACTCTCTGTATACGTTTCGTCTACGTTACTTCATTTTCTTTACTCAAGCGTACACCGAACTTATTTGTGGCCTGTATTTGTATAATAAATTAAATTAGCAAACATCAATTAGTACTTTTAATATCCCACATTACGTTTTTCTATTAAAAATGATATTATTAATTTATATATAATTAAAGAAAAAAAAATAATTAGAAGACAACCCCGACGGATTCTTAATTTGTATAAAAACAGAAATTATATTTAAAACAAACGATGACATAAGTTGAAATCCTAACCTAGCACAAGTTGTGATGATTTGGTGAAGATTAGTATTAATAGCTAATTAGCATAATTGAATTTAAATATTTGTCTGACATTCAATAAAACTGGCCACGGAACGAGCAATGAAATGCTCAAAACACTTTCACAACACGTATCACGACTTATGATAAGTTTTTTTAATTTTTAAACGGATTGACTTATTGAATCAATGGTGAAAAATTAAAACGACGAATATGTCTTAGGGTTGTCACATCGTCGGCAAAAACATTCGTATCACAAAGATAATTCATAGATTTGATTTGCAGAGACTATTGGTTGGTACTTTTTCAAAAAAAAGGCAAAGGGCATTAGCACGTTTGCACAGACATTGGGTTATTTTGATTAGCAATTTTGCGCAGTTACGAACTTTGAAATTATAATTGAAAACACAGGACGTTCGTTGCTGTTTTCCCAGTGGTGCTTGTATAAGTATTTGGCGTGAACATAAAAAAAAGCTATTAAGATCAGTGAAATCTGGACGTAAGATGAGATTAGTGTGTCGCGTTTCGAAATGACCCACTTCCTACAGGAAATAGTACGAGCGCAATGGCGAATGTTTGTTTGTTTGTCAACATGCGCCCGTGTTTGTTGAACCATTAGAGCGCGGCGACGGCAAAGGCTGAAACTGGCCAATGCTTTGAAACCTGAACTCATCTAACGCATTAGCCAATTTGTTGTTAAAGACTTTCGGATTCTTTCTACGCGACTACCAACTCTTTCGGAGCAGACTGAAAGTGAAATTACTAATTAATTTTCCCAGAGTATACGACATAATGAATTAAAAAAAAAAACTAAATTACAAATATATATGCAGACTATAGAAACCAATAAAGATTAGGATATATTTTGTTACTCTAACCATGAAGGTCGTAAGAAAGTATCAAATTTAAAGTTTAATGTAAAATAAAAAACGATAAAATATTTAAGAAAATTCTGAGCAGTTACATTGCGTACTTTTGTGTTCATAAAAACCCACTGCGGTCAGCAAAATTGGCCATGGCCAAACGCGGTGAATATCGACCGTTTATGTGTCAGAAGACCAACTCAATCATGACACATGGATTAAACATACTTAAAGATTAACTAAGTTATTACTAATACATCTATCGAGGAGATAAATAAAATACTTTCTGTACTAAATGAACCATTTTCCTTTCTAATCTATTTAGTATTTCATGTTTAAAAACTTATCTACACAATCAAATACACTTGATCTAATTATAAGATAAAAATCTATTCTACTGTTACCTTTGGAAACGAATAAACTTAAAATACAATCATTGCTCGAGTGATAATTTTTAGTAATAAAAATATGGTTCAAAAATACTTCTATTGTAGAAGTGGAAATAGTTTTAGAGGTCAAAAATTCGACTTAGGACCTTAAATTGTTATCACATAGTTTACTAAGTCTAAAAAAATGAACTTTTTTTTTCAGTATTAATATTTACTATATTAATAATATAATTATCTTATAACATTTTAAATTTTTGAATATTACTTTAGTTTGTTATTTTGATTTAACAACGACAAAACAATCGTCCGACATTTTCCTACTCGATTCGTTAATCCTCCGTAAAACGGTCGTATTCTCCAACTATTCGCAAGTACAAATTAAATATTTATTCATGAAAGTATTATCTATTTAAGACAAGAATAAACATTACTATACATTGCCAAAACTACATATGTATACTTTTTGAATACCGTCTCTTTTTTTTAAATATGCCTATAAATCTGCGTACGCGCACCTTCAATACATATTTGTTCATATAATGCTATACGGTAATGTACTTCTACGATCAATATTGACAGATGTATAGAAAACCGACAAGGTTTTTCGGTACAACGTAATTCCCATATATTTATGTATCACTTGCATAATACATGTTAATTGTAGGACACACATTTTATATAATACAAGGGCTTTCAGAGTACTTCCTATGTATGAGAAATATAGCTCCATTAAACGAAATATAAATACTATCTTAATAAGTGTTATGAGGACATAAACAAGAAGATGTTGAGATTGAATGTGGATGGCTATAAAGGTAGAGGAAGTCCGAAGGTGTGGTAAGATTATGTGAAAGAGGATATGCGTGAGAAGTGTGTGAGTTCGGATATGACAACTGACAGAGATGTACGGAAGAACACAGACTGTGCCGACCCTCCGTAGGGGAAAGGGCAGATCGATGAATATCTTAGTAAAAGTAACATTATGCTTAAAGGGCTATAAACTTAATGACAAATCTTCCGATATGTTTCTGATAGATATTTTTATAACAATTTTTTTTTAATTTCATCTGTCATTTGTTTGATAAATTACAATCGGATTGGGATAAGCGATACTCCAAGGAACCGCGATTTGTTTCTAGTTAATCGTATTAGTGTTCAAAATTTAGAAGGTGCATGTAATAACAGCGGTAGATTAAACGAGCTATACTTTGACCTTGACTTTAAACTATACTCCCTGTACAGCCTAAATCTGCTTTTGGATTTTAAGAATTGAAAGTAAAAGAGTTATTCCATAAATATAAAATTAATTAAGTAATTCGAACTCCGGTCTCCCTGTTCGAAAGCGGTCCTTACATCCAACGAGCATGAGCCCTTGTCTTATAACTTGTATGCAATCGAGAAAAATTAAGATTGTGATTTGAAAGTGCAATATGTTCATGCTTAATAAACTTTTAAGAAGCAACATAAAGAATGCACACTACAATGAGGTAAGAGAGAACAAAAAGTTTCCCGTAAGTTGTCTTTATCCGATGCACAAAACATCGTGAATGACAACGCACGACTTCGGACACCCTCTCCTGCTTTACGACAGTCATATATTTACCAAACCGGCATCAATATTGAAAAGAATTCATCATTCATCCATTAGTCACAGAGACAAAACGTTTGTTGTCGATGGCTGCGTAATTGCGCGCTACAATCGTAACACTCGCTACGAAGCTACCGTAACGCCCGCAATTTGTCCCCATTGTTCCGCGGACGGTAATGTTTACACCGGCGATTGTCCCTGCCCGCGCACTGAGGACCCGTTTTCAAAACAGAGGACGCCTCATGAAACCCATTGTTTCAACAACGGCCAACTCACAACCGTCGACCGCCACACACGGAAACTCGCACGAAAACTTCATCAACTAAAAACTATAACACTCGAATGCACTTACTTGTGTCATGAGACGGTCGGCGCCTGTGCCCTCGTCGTCCCTGAAGTCGATGTCCGGGTTGTAGTTGGGCACCAAGTCTCTGAACTTCTCGTCTTCCCTGGTGATGCGGCCCTCGGGGGGCCCGCTGGCGGACTTGGAGTTCTCGCCGATGTTGGGGTCGTGCTGGTTGAAGACGAGGGGCGTGATGCGGCGCGGCCCGTGGCGGCGGGTGAAGCCGCGGCCCGGCCCGCACGCCGTCGCCGCGCCCAGCCACAGTAGCACCAGCGACAGCCTCATCTCGCAGACATCACTCCACGCGCGCTCGACGCACGACCAACGCGCGCCGCGATCAGAGCGACACTGAGCCCGAGAGGCCGGCGCGGCCGCCCGGCCACCACCGGCCGGCCTGCATCCCCTGGGCGCGCGCCACCGCGCCGCCCGCGCCAGCGACGCCACGGACACCGCGCACAAGGCGGACGCCGCGTTCGCCCCGCGCCGCACCAGCCGCTCTCATCTCACCGCCTCAAAACATTCCTTTAACAGAGCCTTTCTTCAATCCTCTTTTGAATCTACTACGTTTATTTAAGTGTATTGTTTTTTATTTTCACACTTTTATATTTTACTAAAGTTTGTGAATTTACGATTACGTTAATAAAATTACAACCGTCACGTACAGCCACGCGATAACCTCGATGTGCTGAATCAAATTATTGTAATAGTAAGGTAAAAGTAAGTTAAAAGAACGACACATTTACTTCGTTCGATTATTTGAAATATGTGGGTATCCAATTTTAATATTAAAATGTAGCAATGTTGTATCTTTAATAAATGCATTTAATGAACTTTTGGATAGTTCAACAAAGGTTGCTATTTCAAAATAATAACCTTTGACAAATAAGAAATGAGAAAAACCAATACGTATGTTCTTATGCAAATAAAACACTACAAGATTGTTAACATAATAGTTATGCTGCTTCATCATGATTTTCCCTACTACACTATATACTACTAAATAACGTATGTAAATATAACTGAATGAAAAATCATGTTAGATACACTACTTTCCACCAATCCCAGGTCATGCTTAAAGATTTGTACATCGCTGGATGTTAAGTGGGGAAACACAATTAGGACTTCAACGTATTTAACACGATGTCGCACTAATATAAGGCATTGAGCTGTTAACGATCCATTGTTTGTATTGTTCTATGTAACCATATTGGTATTTGAGAATATGTTAGCACCGCCGCCTAAAGTCTAGATAAGTGTTTGTAGAGAACTGAAACCGTAGTCTCGAGAGTGTAACACTTTAGAGATAAGAAATTCTATGCCGAAAGTTTTTTTTTTTATTCACTAAACCACGGGCAGTTGACAAATGACTAGTTTGCTATTCATGTCAAACAATCGAATAACGTTCGTCATCAAATTGTAGTATCGATAAAATATATACGAACATACATCACTACAAATTAACTTCTGAAAATACGACCATCCTGTCACTTCAGCAAGCAACTACGACGCCTGATTTAATCACTTAATATACACTACAAAAATTCACATTATTTTATAAAGTGTCGGCGGAGAGTAGCCCTGCCAAATGTCCTCGGATAAACGTTCTTTTGAATTTTAAAAAAGAAAGATTAAATGTTATTTTATAAATCATCTAATGTTATCACCAGCCAGTTTAAATACATTTTTATCGGTTTGAATTAAGAATATGACCTTAACTTGTACAATTACTAAAACATAAACTTGCCATCAATCTTATTCAATAACTTAAAAAAACAATTGATGAAATCAAATCAGTATTAAAAGTTTTAAAAACACGAGTTTTTTTTTAAGTTATTCGTAGGGTCAAGATACCCATTACTAGATTTACACTTAACGAAACAACAGTTCGGCTTCCCTTTCAACTATGACCTAGAAAATGGACGGTTTAGAGGGAAATTTATATGCACATTTACATAACAGAGACTGCCCGTTTAGTATAATTTGTACGCATTGCGACGAGTTTGCTCATACAATAAAATGCATGGCGCGCATAATCTGTCCATAAGTCATACGGATTCATCTTTTGTTTTTATCCCGAAACACGCTTGGGAAATACGAAACAGTACGTAAGCAATATACATATGTGTAACTGTATTTGCTATAAATTATTTGCAAAATCTACGTGTTACGTAACATATTATCGCCTTAACCACAACAATCGAAGTCGGCTTGCGCAAGCACATCACAGTACAAGCAAATCCGCAACAACAACGTAATTCAGTACACCGACCATTAAATTATTCAGTTTTATAGTTTTAACTTATACGATTGAGTTTTGCCATTGTAATATAGATTGTACAACTCTATAATTTTAAGTTGGTTTACATTTCCAAGTTTACATCAAACTTATATCTTAATTTCAAGTTGCGAAATTGATTTATAAAAAAACTATTTAAAAAGTTAAGTAAAACATAATCTGCTAAATGATTTAATTCTAAATGATAACACGTTTTAAATATTTACATTACATTACAGATATTTACAAGACATAAAAAGATTTTCAAAAAATAGATCCGATTCTAACAAACAGTCTGCATCACTATTATTATTAACAACGTTTTGTCGAAACGAGAACAAAGGTTAGCAACATTCTTTATCGAATATACCCAGAAGTGACGAACCCATATAGTAATTAGTTTCAGATAAAATAGAAAAAAAAAAGCGTGAATGTGTTGAGCTTGGGAACCGACATTCCGCATTTCCGAACGCCTCTTATCAATGACTTTAACATCTTTTCAACGCTTACTTTAATCCGTACGAAAACTAAAGGAAACTTTTTTTTTACTTCCTCCGCATTGCATTTATCTGTAGCTGAAAAAAAAAACTCAAGTCCACATCTGCATATTTACGTGTAACTGTTAATTATGGGTAATTAGACAAAGGAAAGGTAGGAAGTGACGTAAGAATGAGGTTTTAAGGACAACGTACATGACCTCTTTTATATTTTTTACGCACACACCGGCGCCCGCGTTGATAGCGGCAAACCACTGAGCGAGTGTCCAGCACAACTGAACAATACCCATCATTGACACGCCATAAACTAAGCCAATAAGCGAGGGTATTACTGCATGGGTGATATCACGATATCCATTCATTCGTGTATTGCTTAATTTAGTAATATTCTCGTATTGTCACTGCTATTTAGTATTATATAAAACTACACAAATATAATACGTTGCAAATATAATTTACAAAACCATGAATGTAAAGGAAAAATGAAATTTCTAAATTAAAAAGTTTTGATATTTCTTTATTTCTTATTTAAAAATGTTACGGAACCTTATACGTTAGGGTTGGGTTCATGTAAAATTCCACTAGTGATATGTCAAGCCGCTTAAAGGCAGCCAAAACAAACTATAGCAAGTGTCGCCCCGGCACCTACGACTCTGTGCCAGAGCAAACAATATTTTCGACAAAAGACCGACCGAGGTGTCGGCAGAGACTAATGGAGGAGAGTGCTGAACCAATACGCCCGGCTCTCTAGTGTTTTAAACTGTTTACTCTACCATAAAGCTCTCAAAGCACATGCATTCGTCCGGTGGCTCACTCGCTGTGTAAAGATCGACTATTATTGATGAATGGATTCTGTAAGATTTGATATTCGAAGAGATTGTAAGTTTCAATTACGTTTACAGCAAACTTACATCTTTACACATTTTAAATAATTAATTCAAATCGTTTTTATTACGACATCTAACTGGTTCGACAAATATATTATAAAGAAATGATAACATTTAATCAAGAATGTTCGAACGTCAACTACAAAAGAATATAGTTACGTGTTATTCAGCAAATTTTAGCGTAGATGTCAAAATCCATCACCGTATCATGCTGTGTAAAATATATTTAAGAAACATGCCACCAAAAGTTCTCACAACGCGCTTGATGTTAAAACAAAAAGAAAATATCCAGTCCGGTGACAGGGGCGAGCGCCCATAGTACCTGGATTCAAGTTCGCTAGACCTTTATCGAATGTTCGAATCCTAAAAACTTTAAAAGGCCATAGGCAATTATCTACTCACACATCTGATTATTCTATCAGTTAATCATTATGAATATTACAATATCACAGGCCACAAATATAGGAAAAATGTAATTTTAATTGATTACAATAGAATAAAGGAAACAAAAGCGTTATGTGCAAAAAAATAACCCAATAATTGCCAGATCTGAATTAAATCTATCAGTTTCTGTAAAACACCACCCTTGAAATATCCATATAGGTATTAATTACGTAAAACGATACCTCGTACCTAATTCTAAAATTACGTGAAACTATAAACGTGAAATCGTACACTGTTAAAGTTAATGTGGAAAAAAAGTGTATAAATATACTTTCAGTCTAAAACAAGAAAATCTTCATAATGAATCATATACCAAAACTTTAAAAAATAAATTAAACACATAAAAGTGTCTCTTATATTTGAAATTTGGTAAATTTTAAAATTTCTATCGCCACAACATTTGGTCCTTTAGAACCATATAAATGGACATTAACTTATAAAGATACAAAGTGTAAAGGAGTCAAACCAGTTCGGATCATGCATTGCCCTCTAATTGACAAATTGGAATCTTATTAAAATAAAATTCAAGTTCGTAACTGAAGGTAGCGAGGCGCAGGCGCAGGCACTCACGGGCACACGGCGGACGAATTTCATGTCGACAGGGTCGCCTTCCGAACGGGGGCCGAAAACATCCGAAGTTGCCCGACCGGCGCTCGGCGGCAAGAAGAAAAAGTAAGCAGCATTCGAAGCGCGTGCCTCGATGTGTGTGGTCCACTTTGGAGGTCCTCTTCGACTTTTGATTTATTGAAATCTGATTTTCGCACCCTTTTTGTTTAATTAAATTACAGGTGAACGTGAATTAATTTTTTGCACATATTTAACACTATTTTATGGTACATACGGAAGTTTTTAAGTGGTATTTCGACTCTTTAAGATTACTGATTTTAATTGGACCCATTAATTTAATTTAGCTTTCATGATTTTATTTCATTTACGTTCACAGAATTATATTTAAAAAAATACACTTTTTAACAAGATATTTTCAAATTAATTTTATATCAGGAATTAATCTTATCCAAGTGATACCATAGCTACTATAGAAATAATATTTTAATTTCGAGTAGTGTCATCTGTTTTAAATTTTCAATATAAAAATGTAAATGTATTTATTGTAACTGCAAAAAAGAATTTATTTCAAACCATAAACATTTTACAAAGGATGATTAATTTAATTAAAAAAGAAATGTCTAAAAGTTCTTCATGTTAATTAAAGTTAGGTAACTAACAGAAGATTAAAGCCCATTGGCTATTCACCACGTTCTAAATTATTTTCAAACTTGTCATCAGTAATTTTAATACTCAATTCGGCAGCTGTTTTATTGTAGTCGCTAAATGCGTCAGAATTAATTTCCGGATATCTTGGAATCAGTTCATAATTGTTCAAATCGTACGACTCTTCACTATGAGCTTTCCATTTATTTGCTATCATCTGTAAAGGTTTCAAACACTGTAAGCTCTGTTTCACGCGAAGTAACTCTATGTTGCATTGGTTCTCAACTTCAAGAAGTTTTAGATTAAAAGCTTTTGAGAGCATTTGTTTTCGTATGGCGTTCTTCTTTTCTATCTGAGCCATATTCAAAGTGTTTTGGTAGCGCTGTAGTTGCTTTTCGTATTCAATCAAATTTTCATCGCAATTTAATCTGCTGTCCACGCAAGAAGAATATGAATTGAGTTCAAGAACTGCATCTTTCCTTGAATTAATCTTTCCTCGGTATTTATTCGTATTTAGCTTATCGTCGTCTGATGTACTAGGGTTCACTCTAGTTACTTCTGGTAGCACCGATTTACTTTCGTTTTCTAATTTGGACTTTTCTTCATTAAGCTCATTCTTTAAAGATTCGATTAAACTCCTACACTGTGCTATACGTTCTTTCAAATTTGCTTCATTATCATCTATGTCCTTTGAGGTAATTTCTTGACGGGTCATATGTTTGCTATTCAAATCTTCGACTATCGATGTTCGAGTTCCTTCCTCCGATGTTCTTGGTGAAGTCGGAAAATCACATTCATTGGTATCGCCACTTGCAAGATTGGCACTATCCATTTCAAATAAAATATTTCAAAATTACAAACTTGTTTAAAAGTACAAACAACTATGAAAGTTCACGTCAATTCATAATTTATGAAAAATATCAAGCATAGTGCACTAAAAAGTTTCTAATAATGTTCACTAGAAGGTCGAACTTAGTCGAACTATGCAACTGTATCTTTTATATCTGAGCTAGTTTGAAATTGCTATGTGAGAACCTTTAAAGAGTATTGGCGAACTCAGGCAGTTTATTTTTTAAAATCTTTATTAACTTCTTCAGTCGCCACTAAAAGGCTAAAGTGCAGTAACTTATTCTAAGGCATGTATGATTACCTATTTTACTTCAGTCCTCCCGAAAAATAGCAGAATTTGTTAAGTACGACAGGTCTTTGCCTAGTCCTTTTCTCTATAGTCAAAGATAATGACATTTGAGGTCATAGACAATTAAGACAAAGAGCAATTATGTTTGGACCATAGGCATAATATGAAGACTGCCATGTCTGTGTTTTGGCGGGAATAATCTTTTATTATTGTCATTTTAAAAGTCAAAAACATACGTTTGTTGATTTTGACGTTCGTTATTTTTCTTGAAAAAATTTGGCGAACGTTATAATCAAACAATCCCATAAATATTCTTTTAGCGTAAATTGGATATCAAAGTATACAATGGGCCTTTTACAACTATGTGAACGGTATTTCAACACGGCTAACCTTTATGAAGTTTTTCAAATATCTGAGAAAGCTACAGAGAAAGATGGTATGTAAGGTTTTTAATTGAGCAAATGATATCAATTAATTTCGGCTATAAAAATGTTTTGTACAATGGATACACTGACACCATTGCTACGAAAATCAATAGGTCTAATTAAAATTAGAAACTATTGAACTAGCTATTATTTACATGTAAATATATTCTAAAAACGTAGCCTTGTTTAAAATTAAGATTTAGATAGCATCTTCATATTCTACGCTAAAGTAAGGAATTTGGTAAAGTAGGGAGTCTTTATATATAAAAATATCGAACATCTTCCATCAAATGTTATATAAAATATTTTTTTGTAACCTTTTTCCAGTAAAAAAAGCTTATCATAAATTATCTCTTAAAATACATCCTGATAGAGTCAGTGAAGATGAGAAGCTTGAAGCTACCGAGAAGTTTAAAGTCTTGGGTGCGGTACATGCCATTCTAAGTGACAAGGAAAAGAGAGTTGTCTATGATGAAACTAAATGTGTAGATGAAGATGATTGTAGTTTGGAACGAGATTGGTCGGTTTATTGGAGAGGGTTGTTTAAAACAGTAACTGAAGAAGACATAAAAGCTTACGAAAAAAAATACATTGGTAATATTTTTTAATTATCTATTGAAAAAGTCTGCTTATCATGGCTAGATATGTTCACACACAGCAAAGTTATTAGCGAACTCCTTGTTTTAGTCAGTTAATAGTTAATATTGTTTCTGTTTAATTTAGAAGCGATGGAAATGAAAACTGGCTTTGGATCAGAAAAATAAGTCTTCTGAATTTTTCGTCATGTCTAATTTATGTGCAGGTTCACAAGAAGAAAAAGATGACCTTAAAAATGCATACCTTAATGGCAAAGGTGATATGGACTATATTCTTGAACAATATCAGTTTGATCAACTAGAACATGAATCTAGAATCAGAGAAATTCTTAAAGTAAGTAGAATTAAAGGTAAATACTATATTTAGATAACCATCCCTCTTCAGCATTAGATATTAAAAGGGGAGGGGTTGGGGGCCTTTCAAGTATTACATAAGCAGATTTATTACAATTATTTACCCCCCTGCCACCTTCTTGTAATAAATACATAATACTTGAAGGCCACTTAAAGCTGCTTGGAGAAAAATCAAAACAAGTTGTCATCAGTGATCAGGATCTTTGTTCAATTTACTGTATCAAACAACTCAGTTTCACACTTGATAATGCACTCGATCTAAATTTTGTTTTTTTAGGAAATGATTGAAAATGATGAAATCCCAACATACAAAAAATTCACACACGAGTCAGCCAAAAAGCGTCAGAAGAGAACTGCGAAAATAAAGAAAGAGGCAAAAGAAGCAGAGGAACTAAAATCTAAATTAGGCTTAGGTTCAGGTAACAATTTTTATATCCTTTTCAAATATATTTGTTATTTTTGTTCATACGAGTCTCCAAAATCGATCTATTCTAGACTTAAAGCACAACTTCAAAGCCTTAGAAATTGTTTTCAGGTATAAAATAATAGATTTTATTTAAAATTATGCACATTGCCATTGATAGTCATGCTTATATCCCAGGTTACTGGCACAAAATTTTTCATCACTGGCGATTTTGGTAAATGGCAAATCCTTTTATATATATTTAATAATCAATTGTTTAAATATAGGTAATAACAGTTTGGAAGCTATGATAAAACAGCGACAACAATCAAGATTGATAGACATGGATTCCTTGATTGAGGACATTGCTGCAAAATATGGTGGCAAGAAGTCTAAAGCGACCAAGCGCAAAGCACCGTCAGAAGCAAAAGGTCCAAAAACAAAAAAAAAGAATTAACAAAACATATTTAATTAAATTCCAATATTTTAAGTTATTTTTTTATCAATATTACATACTGTAATTTATTATAATTAAGACAATGTAACATGCCATGTAACAAAAGTACAATTTAGAAATCAGTCCCCTTCCTCCATAGCAACTTGCAGGTTTGTTTCCATGTAAAATGGGCCATCCTCTACATATTTTTGTAATCTCGAAAGAATATTTGATTCAAACGCAGAAGAGCGAGCCAATCTCTTGATAATATCATATCTTGCTTCTTTAGCCTCCTTCATGTCACTTACAGAGCGGTCTAAAAGGTACTCCACAAAACCTAAAAATTAAAAACTATTATGCACCACTCAACACTGGCACAATTCACAAAGGGAGAGCCATAACAAGAAATTGTATTGTATTCATGATCAAGCAAAATTTTCAAGTTATTTTTCAGTTTTTAAATTTTCATTTTTAAGTAGTGTTGAATGTTATTGAACCACTTACGAAAAAGTGATAATGAAATTAATTCAAGCCTGATATATTTAGATTAAGTTGACACTATTCAAATGTGCCCTGCAAAGTTCCTTATAAGGCTGGTTAACATTTATTAAAACAAACATTGAATTTATATTTTTCAATCAAGACATATCCTATCGTAGACATAAATTAATTTAAAAGATGGATAAATAAGGACATAATTGTTCCAATTATTTTACAATTACCTGCAACTCTTGCAACATCCTGCTCACCCCACATATGTTGGCATACTGCATCAAGTAAAATGAATGCAGCCAATTTAATATCGGGGAAGGGATTCTTGACAGTTTCAAACAGAAACTCCATCGCACCGTTTGGTTTGTTAAGACTTCTAAACCATTCCCTTGTCATTAATGTTACTCTATGATCGACTGGATTTGTTTTTGCCTTATCTCTATCCACACTGATTAAACTGGCGAAACAATTAAGTGATCTAATTTTTATTTCTGTAGGACTATTCTTTATTAAATCAGCAACTTTATCTACAGCCTGAATAAATTGACCTCCTGTAAAAATAACGGACAAATTCATTTCACTTTCAGAATATATATGTTCTCTACCTTTCAAGTGATAAATGTCAAAATGTTTGTATAATTCAAAGCAAGTTTTATTTTCTGAGCATCAAAAAAAGATTTTATTAAAAAAAAATCAGACTTACCAACTGCAGCTAAGCACAATTTTCCCTCAATGGTTGTACCAATGAAACCCAATGTATCTAAAGCCACTGGCAATTGCACAGACTGATCACTGGACTGAATTGCTTCAAATAAGAAATTTAAAAAGACTGGATACTTAGCAAATATTTCTTTTGGATAATGATGTGCAATACTTCCAAAGAATTTTAGATAGCCTGTAAAAGATAACTATTTGAATAATTCCATAAAGGTGCATTTTGTTGAGTAAGTCTAGTTAAAAGTACCTGGTATCAAGAGTCCGCTGAGAGGGTTACTTTGAACATCCCCAATGAGAGTGGCAATTTTATCCAAACCACCTTCTTTTACTAAATAATGAATACCATATGGTTTGACAGCAAATCTGGACAACAATTCAAGAATATTGAGCTGATATAAAATGTCATCCGTGCTAAGTTCTGAAATCATATGGTCAATATATCCATATTCCACACATAAGGTAAATAACACTGGTGATTTCATTGCAATATTACAGACAACCTAAAAAAAGAGAAAATAATTAATTAAACTATTTAATACACACAAAAAAGGTAACATCACATGAGATTAAATATACCTCGTAAGCATTACATTTAGAGCTACTGTTTTCATCCAAAGCAATCTTCATTTCTTCTAAGATTTTTGGATATACTTCTGGTGGCAAATCAGATGTGATAGTGATTGCCTTGCTAGCTACACCTACATCTTTATCACAGATCATTTGTGCAACGGCTACAAACACATCAATGTGTTGAACTACTGGAAAGGAAGTTTGATCCGTTCTCACTGACTTAAATACCTGAAATTATAATTATAATCAATGAAAATTTATTCTATGGTTATTAAGGGTTACGGTGGTGGTAAATGTCATTTCTTTTTCGCAAATGTATGTGTTGTTTCATAACAAGAACGTCTTTCTTACCTCATCAACAGCTAGTCTCCGCACACAGTCTTTGTCGTGGCGAAGTAAATACATTATATGACCTGTGAAATGTTTTATCACATCTCCAGCTCCAAATTTATCAAAGCATATTTTTAGGACTTCGCACGTCAAATCTACGTTTGCCCTGTAAATATTGAATTTTGTAAAAAGTTGGCATAAGTTAACACCAGTTTTAAAATAAATATTGCAGACTTACTTATCTTGGACGTCCAAGCACCGAATTATGTTCGACACACCTAAGCAGGTTAGAGTGTTTTTAGCATTGGATGGTGGTTTAAAACTAAACAAATTTTTGATATCATTTAAAATTGGTTTTATATCATTTTCTGTTTGAAGTTTAGTAACAAAATTATGAAATAGCTCACGGTCTTCGTTCGGCATTTTCAAGAAAAATTAGGACAAAACAAAAACAGTTTTAAATAAATGTCAAACAATTGCCACAGATAATATCGTAGTGACTGTTGATTTTTGACTTTATCACTATAGATTATCAATGTTAAATTATACCATGAACAAATGAAAACAGTTACTTTTAAGACTATTATACATTTATTGTATTTGTTATGTACTAGACTTATTAGATCTTTACTGATGCCAGAGAAACATAGGTTAATATATACATTATTACAAAATTTTGGACACCATCTTTGACAGACTATTAGAATAAAACCTTTTGTCTACTAACTCACTGGGGAAAGAAAAAGACAGCACTATAATTAAGTTTACGTACTCATATATATATATATTATATATATACGTTATATGTTCATATTAATGTTTGCTCATAATGACCGCTTGACAAACAAAAAACAAAGTTTGTTAACAATTAAATATATATTACAGTAACTTGAGGGTTCACACTTTATATATTAGCTATATGACTTTTTAGCTCGCCAGTCCAAAAATTCGTCAATATCAACATCATTTTCTGAATCATTTTCATCTTCATTCATCAATTCCACATCTTGCTTCTTCTTCTTTGTCTCTTCTTTCTTTAGCTCCAAGTCAAGAACTCTGCAAATTAAAATAATACCCTTTATTTATACCATTATTCAGTACAAGTTTTCGTATTTTTTTTACAAAATCTTTGGTATTTAAATAGTACCTTGACCAATTTCGAATTTGTTCATCAATCTCATCAATTTGTCTTTCGGCCGTTGCTTCTTCTTGTTCACCAGCTATAATTTCAGCAGAAGTTGTCGTTTCTTCTTTGATTTCCTTTTGAAATTTTTCCCACTCTTCCTCCACAGGATCTTTATATTCAATGTTCCTGACCTATCAAGTAAGAAATGTCTATTGTTGTTAAAATTATTATTTTTTAAAAAGGCGATCGCCCAATAAAAGTTACTTATCATATTTTACGAAATATTTTTGCAAATAAGTAGTTATGTCGCTTTTCCTTCGATTAATCAATAAAGAACATAACATTTTTTATAGATCCTAGAATATACCATAACTAAGCTTGGCAGTAAGTCTTTATTGCTAGTAACATTCGATTAAAATATGTCAATTTCAATTGACATATGTCACAAAATGCCAAAATAATAAAAATATGAAAATTGGAAATAGTACCGATAAGAATTGATTGGCAAAATTGGATATATCATTACAGAATTAATTAGCAACAAAACAAAGCAAACTACGTATGTTGTTTTAATAAATTACTTTACTTTCTTAATCGAGTTGGAAGCCAATGTTTATTGTTAATTTATTGGCTAACAGGAGTCGCCTATTTCCTCTTATAAAATATAACTCTACTATGTCAACAACAATGGAGAAGTCAAGTATGATACAGAAGGTGAAATCATGTATTCCTCCTTTAGATGGTAATAGTCATAAGGGTCAGGCAGGCCGAATAGGCATTATTGGAGGTTCCTTGGAGTATACTGGTGCACCGTACTTTGCTGGCATTAGTGCTTTAAAGGTAAACTAACTATTATTAAATACTTCTACTATTAGCTACTATATTGATGAGAGCTACTAAATAACATACAATGCATTTATCTTTGTCAGTTATCATAATCAATATCTATTTTTAGGTTGGTGCGGACTTAGTGCATGTGTTCTGCACATCATCAGCTGCTACTGTGATAAAATCATACAGTCCTGAATTAATAGTTCACCCACTTTTGGACCAGTCAAATGCAGTCAATGATATATTACCTTGGCTGGACAGATTGCATGCTATTGTAATTGGACCAGGCCTAGGCAGGGAAAATGAAACATTTGGAGTAGTATCAGAGTTGATTAAAATTATTAACATGAAAAAAATTCCTCTTGTGATAGATGCAGATGGTTTGTTTTTAATTACTCATAATTTAGATTTGATCAGAAATTTCAAGTCACCAGTGATATTGACCCCAAATAAGATTGAATTTGAAAGGTTATGTGAGAAAATAAATGGGTATTCAGAGCTAAATAAACTAGGAGAAAATATTGTCATATTTAAAAAAGGTCAAACAGATGAAACATTTTGTGCCAGTAATATTGCTCAATGGAAATCAAATGAGGGTGGATCTGGTCGTAGATGTGGAGGTCAGGGAGATATTCTTTCAGGATCAATTGCTACTTTTTTACATTGGATGACCAGTAATGGTGATAAATTAAATATGTCACCAGCTGATAAATATATCCCTTCATCATTGTCATGCTATGCTGCTTCTCAGTTAGTGAGAAAATGTAATGAAAAGGCTTTTAAGATTTACGGACGCAGTATGCTATCTGGTGATATGATTGAATTTATACATGAAGCATTTCAAGAACTTTATGGTGAATAAAAACTTTAATCAGTAAATTGTAAACCTATTTGTAATTATGATAATAGTTATTATTTAAAAATGTATTGCAATTGAAGTTACAAAAAAAGGGAAATGATACAATATTGGTTTATTTTTCTTTTTATATCAAGAAAATGTTACTAATTTATTACTAATTTATGGGAGGGGAGAGGATAACCCAATATGGATATACCTAAAGTGTTAATTTTAGTTTTATAAGCTAAACTTTGTACCAATTTAAATAAATGTTTTGTTATCAAGAACATTTCTTTGTCTTTATTTTACCGTTTTAACATTAGTTGCTTTTAAGAGGAATTTACAGCTTTACTCTGGCTTGAAGCGGCCAGGTACTGAAACCAGTTAGCCTTACGCTAGAGAGAGAGAAAATTGATACTAATGCTAAAGTTTGTTAATTTTTACTTACCTTGGCATCTAAAATTGGGTCATCAAAGAACCCTTCGGGAATTGGTTGATCACTCCCTTCCTGAGATTTTAAATCAGCTTTTGCTGTAGTTGAAATTTCATCTTTACTTGTACCTTAAATGGAAATGAGTAAAATACTTCTATTAAGTTTTGATTTTTTCCAATCTATATGGCAATTAGAAACAACTACACTAAAAAATTGTATGTAAGTTTATCAGATACGATGACGTGATGTATTACGAATACCTTCATTAATAATGGGCTCCAAAACAGTGCGTTTGATTTCTTCATTGTGAAAAGTTACAATAACAGGAGCATTATTTTTTGGTTTAGCTGTTTGGACAACTGAAACTTCACTAACGTTTTTCAGTATTCCCTTTAACTTCTTCTCTTGTGGTGGATCTCCTAATGATGTGTTTGGTCTCTTTTTAATTTTTTTATCTGTGAAATTATTAGTTAGTTCTTTTAATTTCTTGGCTTGTTCAACCTTTTCTCTGTGCTGTTTACTGTTTACATGAACTTGCCACACATTTTCAGAGCGTACTATAGAAGAACACAATACACACATAAGTTGTCCAGCATTATTGTATTTTGCAAGAGGGTTGTTTATTTTTACAGGTTTTTTATCTTTGTTTTTACGGTCTGCCATTAATTTACGCATTTCTTCTAAAGCTTTTTTCTTTTCAACCTCTAAACGCAATGACATGGTAAATTATTGTGATTATAAATGATGGATTAATTAATTATTTCAATACAGATTTCTTTCAATAACCTGAATGCGATTTGTTATTTAACGTACAACATTGACAAATTAAGTTGACAGATTGACATAAGTTGAGTTTGACCAAGCTTGGAGTACAAAAAAAGAGGAGGAGACATGTCTATGATTGCAAGTGAATATTTGTCTCAAAAAATATTTTACCAATTTCAAAGACTCCATGATTTATTTTAAGTTGAATTTTATGTTAAATAATTTTTCTGTTTGTAATAAATCTTATTTACTTCACTGCAGATATACCATTAAAAATAAAATAAGCAAAGTGAAATTGAAAGCTACCTGAAATCATAATTAAAAAAAACTATTAATAAAATAGCCTATACTGTTCTATATAAGGAAAAAGACAAACCAACCGGACCAACCAGACTAATTCATTAATTTATCAGCACGTAAAATGAAGGAAAAATAAATTAAAACTGGAATAGATATGTTCGTTGTGTATGTAGGGCACTTATTTAACGGCCATGCTTTTTTAGAAATTCAAATCTTACCATAGAGTACATTATTCGAGCTATTTTGTCATTTTGATGGAGGTTGAATTCTGATTTGGTGCTTCAGTTGGTAACAGTCACGACGATTTCTTGGATTTAACAGCTGAATCCCAATGATTACAAAATACTTTTAGCTATATTGTGTCTATATTACTGATTTTGTAAACACAGACTGCGTGCGGGAGATTAACAAACATTCAGTGTAGCCTATAAAACTGTTTCGGAAATCGCGTATTTGTGTTCAGTTTTCCAGTGTTTATTCCTAATGTTCTGATATTTCGCTTCATTCTGACTCCTACTATGGATATTGACGTTAGTAAGGAGAATATACAACCTTTAAGAGGTGGTAGAAATCCTTTACAGTTGGGGACTGCATTGCAAGCTCAGTCGGATGTTGACGCTCAAAGACAGCTTCAATTACAAAAAGAGTAAGTCCTAATGCACCGCTAATGAGTATCTCAGCTTTATATGCTTTAAAACGTCTCATTAAATTCAAATAAACATGAAAAATACATATTTTAGAAAGGAGTTTTAAATTAAACTTCTAATCATTTCTTAATTTTCATATAACTTTGACTATTTATTTTCTTATCCGTTACGTTTTAAGATTGACGATAAATGAGTAACATATGTGATTTGGTGTTAGGGAACATGAAGCTGCAATCAGACAGTATGAAGGCACGGATCCTTTGGATCCATGGTTTAATTATATCCAATGGGTTGAACAATCCTTTCCAAAGCATGGCCATGAAGGTCATATAGATAAGTTAATAAAAGACTGCTTGCAATTATTTGAAAAAGACGAAAGGTACTATCAAGACAGAAGACTTGTTAAGCTATGGATAAAATATGTGAGTATGTTTTTTTAACATGAGTTATGTACTTGAGCTTTCATAAAGGAATACATGTTAATTCTATCATTCTAAAAGCTATTTACATTCCTTAATTGATACAATGTACATTAATTAATAGTTAGAAGATATTTGTTAGGGTTAGGTTTAGTTTTTCTTATATCCTTAGTTTTATAAGTATTTTATTAAGTTATACAATGTTTAGCTAATGTAATAGGTCTACCTATATAAAATTAAGGTTAATATTTAGTTAATGGATTTTTTATTTTAAGGTGGACTGTTTATCAAATCCTTTGGAGATATACCAAAGGTTGTACAACACAGGTATTGGGGTGGAATGCTCAGAGTTTTATCGTGCTTGGGCTTGTTACTGTGAAGAGTCTGGTGATTATAAGAAAGCTAATCAGGTGTATATGTTGGGCCTTCAGGCTAAGGCACAGCCCTTGGATGAGCTTGAACAGGCACATATGTAAGTACAATAGAGTTTTTATTGATTAATCTAATTAGGTGGATAACATTACTATTATGTAATACAGTAAGTCTATTTACCTTGTAGACCTTGAAGCTGTAGCTTCGTTTTTTATTATTAGTTGCAAAACTTGTAATCAGTTTTTTATTTAGATTTTAAAATAAGGTTTTGGGTTTTGAAATAGGGATCTTTTATAAGGGCATTTGTTACAAGGAAGTCATTTATTTAATAAAAAAAGGTGTTTTTATGCATAATTCAAGCATTCATGATATTAATTCAAATCAAGACAATACTTTACTGACTAAAAGTCTATAAAAAAGTTTTGATACTGTATTAATTAAAATTGTACTACGCTGTTTTAAGTCTTTACATCAATGCGGTATTACTTTATTATAAAACAACATACAGATTAAATATTGAGTCTGTAATGTGGGAATAAGATACGTTAATTTTTTTAAATCAGGAATGTTTGAAGTGTGTTTCTAAATTTTTTTAATTTCCAGGAACTTCCAATTATTTTTTGCCCAAAGAATGTTGCATGATGATTCCCCAACTAAAAGGAAGGCTGCATCTGCTCTAGCCGAGACTAGGATGGCACTTACATCATTAAAGTCTTTTAAGAGACGTAATATTGCCAATGCACCAGTTCAGAGAATTGGAGAAAGCATTCGAAGTGTTATACCTGGTGTTGTTCGACAAACTACTAACTCTGACAGAAGGCATCCTGGAACAAATGTTATGGTTAATGTGTATGAGGTAACTATTAATGAATTTTTACATTTGTAGGCATTAGATATTATTTTTTTCTGTCAGTAACTAGTAGTTTGAAGTGAAGTAGGTTCTATATCTAGTATCAGGAGTCCTATCAGCTTTTTTTTTGAACATACTCTGTATTTATGTTATTACTTAAAATACAGGTCACTGAATCAAATGTTGGTTTGAAAGTATTTCATGAAAAGAAACAAATACTAAGCTATTCATACCTATCTGCATAGTTATATATTTTTCTACTTATAGCTTAATTATTGTTGTCAAGTTATTTTTAATTACATGTTTGTTACATTAGGATGCTCCATCCACATCACAAGCAGCAGTGCCAGCGGCGGAAGATGTGGGACCAGCTTCTATTGTTCAGACTTGCAGTAATGTTGAAAATGAGAAAGAAGTCGGTGTATGGACTAACCCTAAGACTAAAATGGTACATACCCATGTTGTACCAAATCATCCTCTCCCATTTACTCGTAAGTATTTTGTTTTCGATTTCTCTAATAAACTTTATTTATTATTTTTTAATTATCATATATTAGTGTGACACTATACTAATTATAACAAAGTATTGACTCACATGTAAATTGGTGTAAGTACCGACTAGTTTAGACTTGTCGGGAACATTCCAGGGTGAGTGAACTAGTGGGCTATATTCGCGGTCGCGTTGCACCATTAAATAGCATACATTTTTTTTGTAATATTAAGAGACATTTGTACTATGAGTATATATACACTTGTATATTAAAATCTTTACAAAGAAAAATCCGTAAACTTTATTAAACCTTTTTGTTCAGCTTATGAAGATGAGGATGATGTGTTGAAGCTGTCAGCGAACCACTTGCCTTATTGTGTAGACGACCTGACGTTTAATGTGCCTCTCTGCGTACCTGACCCTGTGGACCCAACTAAAATACCTTGTTACAATAAGACACAGGTAATGAGAAATTTATTATAGAAAATATTAGACCTGTTTCTTTTCATCCTATAGGTAGAGGCTGATAGAAAGATACATATTTGTTTATTAGTGTTTACTATGTACAATGTTACTTTAATATTTAGTGTCAAAATTTCTGTAGTATTTAATAAATTGAGTTAAGTTCTGAAATATAATGTTCTCATTTGTACTATTACATCAGGCGAATATTGAATAAAAATGTATGTGGTGATTATAAACTAATATGTATAGAAATAGTTGTCGATGTCTACTTGTTTGAAGCCAGTCACAAACATAATAACTTTGCAGGTTTATGTTAATGATATAGAATACAGTTTAGAAGAAATTAGATCTAGGAAGTACAATCTAGAAAGAAAAATTAAGGCTGAAAATATAGAAAGTGTTGAGACACAACCAAGTTACAATGTAAACGAGGCTCTCGCACAATGTAGTGCTTTAGAAACGTTAGCAAACTGTGCCTTAGATACTGAACAGGAACATTTAGGGCAACTGATGCCATTATCAATTCCATCACTACAAAATATCACTAAAGTGACAAATATGCTATCCCCCGGCGAGCCGAAAGTCTTAGTCAATCTGGATTCTAAAGAATTGAGTGAACATGCCGCGAAAAGAAATGACGATATCCAAAAAACATCACCCTCGTCATCAGACAAAGAAAACCAAACAGAAAAATTGAATACTCCAAGTAATGTGGCTACAGCAAACGCGGCAAGCTTTGGTAAAAATAATTTAATGGAAGAGTTTAATAGAAGCTTAATGGGCAATCTGCTTGATGATGTTACTGTCAATACTAAAGAGGCGCGATGGGAGTTGAGAAATATTTTCAATGACAACGGTATGTTTTAGTTATTACACAAACAAGTACTTTAGATTTCAATTATTAATATTAACAATTTTTTTTCCATGTAGAGCCTTCTATGGTGCAGCCAGTCCAACAGTTTGAAGTACCAAAATTCGACATACACGAAGATAGATCTATGACTATGGCAATAAATAAGAAAAATTTCGAAATTCCCGATACAAGAAGTTTGCCAGAAGACAAAGAGAATGCTAATAAGTTCCCTACACCAACTGCACAAGCTCCACAACAGGTGCCATAGAATACATTACGTTAGTTATTTCATTCATTAAATAATTTACATGTGTGTACATCATCTATTTTTTTACAGGTAAATAAAACTGCGTATTACGAAGAACCGTCCTGCACTCAAGTATTCAATTTTAATATAAAAGACGCGAGCACGCCCAATATGTCGCAATTTAAGAAACCAACGAGTTGTATAGATCAGTCTGCTAAATATCCGTCGGTACCCAAGTTCAGCTTGGACGAAAGTGTTATTGAACAATCAGACCAGGCCGTTGGTAAAAGAGAGGAGTACCCGAGACGAGCCATGGACCAACATGCGACTGTTGATAATCAGGGCGCGGGACTATCCGTCATTATGGAAGCTACGAGAGAATATAATAGGTACAAGTATCACTCAAAGTTTTAGAAAACATATTGCAGTATACAAATGACACATATTTAAGTACTAATAAACATTTTATTTTCAGTAAATCTGGTTCAAGTTCCTCAGGCCAATCGATTAGAACCAATTTTACAGGGTACACAACAAACTATGATTCTATGTACAACAATCCTAACGACCCAAGTCAACAGAGCGCAGCTCATAAAAGGAATTCAGTGTCATCGCAGCCGCGACTCGCCAACGGACAGTTTTCACGAATGTATGGACAGAAACGAGAGCCACAAGAGAACAAAACAGTGTCCTACCATACTCATGATCATCAGTATCAGAAACCGGCACTGCCCAATTACAATGGATTCACGCCACAAAGATCGATGCATCAGTATCAACAAGGATTTAACTACAACCAATCAGCATATGGTAACAACCAAATGATGCCCCAACAACAGCAAAACTATCAGGGTACTAATCCTAACGCGTACCAAAGCCCGCAACACACTGGAATGCAGAGTCCGCATGAAATCAACGCGCCAGTGCAACCAGGTTTCAACAGCCCTACTTACAACAACCAGATGGGTTACCACAGCCCAGGACACGCCATGATGAGCCCTCAACATGCGTACAATAGACAAGAGTTCCACTATAATCAAACAGATAGACAACACATTTATGCTAATCAAACTCAACAGCCGGCCGTCTTCCAAAGCCCTCCACACCAAACACAGTATCAAAATCCACAATACTACCAAAGGTCCAACCAACCAGCAAACCAATTTAATCAACAAAATTATCATGGTATGCATAACCAGTACAACAACGCAAACATGTATCCTAGCCCTAATCATCCTAGCAACCAGAACTTTAACACAGTGCAAAACACATACAGACAATCTCCAAAACAAATGGAAACAAACTCGCCAGCATACGCTATACCTAGTAATCAAATGAATAATCAATCGTTTCAAATCTATCAAAGTCCACAGAATCCACAAAATAATTACAGAAGTCCTTCGTTACATAACACTATGACTCATTCAACTGAACAAATGAGACAGGAAGCCACTAGCATACCTCAACCTCAAGAATCTATGGAAGCTGAGAAGAATGTAACCAACATTAGTCCTCAGTCGAAAAATTCAAGAAAGAGTCCTTCTTCAGCTTTAAGGACCGTAAGACACGATCAACCTAATGTCAAACAACCTAATCCATCCGAAATTGGTTTCTCAAACCAGTACCTAAACTTTATATCTAATCGCAACGAACCTAAGGATAACGCTAATACACCTAAATTTACGAACAGTCCCAGCATTTCACAAAAGATGCACAAGAACTTATATGTGTCAAGTCCTGAACAGGCTCAAATACCTCCATCATCGGGTATGTCCGATTCAGACAGTAAAGATGGCATGACTGCGCAGACGGCCACGCCGATACAATCTGCTAAAGTAGCGCATAATATCGAAAAACAAAAAGATATATCGAAAAGGCAACTTGATTTTGAAAACAGAGTGGATATACAATCTGAAGACAGCCGAGATTCTGTCGGCAAGGAGAGCCGAATCTCTTCGGTGTATTCGCGACAATCCGACTTACAATCTGACGGCTACGGTATGGATGTAGATAGTGAGAATTCTATGGAATGTGCTGCATTTAAATCTACACACTCCATATCTTTAGTGGAAACTAGTGACATACCGAGGCCCGCAGATATAGATTTTCCATCACAAATTGATCCATTCAATAAAAAACTTATTACTTCCCTGTTAGAGTACGTTAAATTCCCGAATAAAACTCACGCGGAAGGGTACATCGAAGTTAGGACTATACCAAAATTACAATTAGCCACTATGATAAGTGTCGGTAATAATAAATTTTCCATTGAAAAGCAGTTGGGTAAAGGGAACTACGGTGCGGTGTTTTTGTCTTTAGACTTGCATAACAATAAATCTGTGGCTGTTAAGTATCAAAAACCTAGTCGGCCGTGGGAGTTCTACATTTGTCAAGAGATAAAAGCTAGGATAAAAGATCCATTTATGGTAGGTTTTTATAAATGTGAAATATTACAATTTTATTCTATTGAGCCGTTTCTATGTCTGGTATTTGTTCCAGCTTCCCGGGTACATGGATATAACAACTGCCTTTTTAGGTGAAAATGCAAGTTTATTTGTGTCAGAGTATTCTAAATATGGTTCACTTTTGGATGTTGCCAACAAAGTGAGAATTGCTACCTCAAAGTGCATTAATGAGTTCATTGTTATTTTGCTGACATCAGAGATCTTGTCCATAGTTCACTATTTACATAAAGCAAGGATCATTCACGCGGACATCAAGCCTGATAATTTTTTGCTAATGAAAATGTAAGTAGCCATAAAGGTTATAAACATATTTTGTTTGATGTTAGAGGCATTGATTTAATTTATATCATTATTAATTTTATGTAATTATTCACAGCCCCACTCAAGAATGGAGAACTCCATCGTTGCAGTTGATAGACTTTGGGTGTGCTATTGATATGTCATTGTTTCCTGAAGATACTACATTCAGAGAGGTATGTTTTACTAAAGTGTGTACTTATATCAAATATTTAGTTCATAAACTTCGTTCTAATATATTTTTTTATAGTTAATAGCAACAGAAGGATTCACATGCACTGAGATGAGAGAAGGAAAGCCTTGGACCTACCAGACGGACTTGTACTGCTTGGCAGGGACAATTCATGTCATTTTAATGGGCAGTTATATGAAAGTCGTCAGTCGTCTTGGACAATGGAATATAGATAAAAAATTACCAAGGTAAAGTTTGTATTATTCATAGTATAAGATAGGCACAAATAGATCATTCATTCTTTAAACTTTTTTGCTCAAATGAAATCATTTTTTCTTTCGTAAATCTTTATAAAAATAAAATTATTTTCATTATATTAAACAGTTAATGTATTTAACTTATTATTTTTTAGGTATATGAAAGTCAGTTTATGGGACAAGATATTTACTACTCTACTCAATGTACCAGATTGCAATAATTTGCCAGACTTAATGGATCTCAAGAACGACGTAGATAGTGTACTGAATGAAATTGACAACCTTGGTTCACAGCTCCGCAACTTTGCTAATGTCCTAAAGTCGAGATAAAACATTTCATATATGAAATTGTATTTATTGCATTTAGAATCTATGATTGTAAAAATTAGACACATCGCATATTGTTAGTTATTAACAAACAAATTATATTTAAGGTGGATGTATTATGTGAATCCCTTTTTAAATTGGAAACATGTATTGCTCTTGTATTAATTAAAAAGCAATATTGAAGATGCAGAATTTATAATCTAGTTGAAACTCAATTTTTATTTAGATGTTTGTGGTACAGTGTCATTTAGTTTCTGTTAGCTTCATGAAATAATTAAAAATATTTATAACACTTTCAGAGCCACCAATTTATCTTGTAAAACCTTTATATGAAAATATTGTACTGGCTTGAATGTGTTCACTTAAATAATTGATTTCATTTATTTTTATACACCTCATAATACATGCAAATGTCAGTTTTTGTTTTCAATGTAATTAGAAATAAACAACTACTCAGTTAAAAAATCTTTTATTTAACTTACATTTATTGTTTATCTATGATTTTAAAATGATAAACAAATACTGTCTTTAATAGTACAGACAAAATAATATGAAATATTGATAGGAAACTGCTTGTAATGTGTTGAGTAGTTTAGGCTTTTCCTAATCTTTGTTTTTTTCTTTCTTGGTACTCCTGGACATTGTCAAACTTCCTTTTGTATAGTAATTTAATAGATTGCTTGTTTTCTAAATTAAATGTGTCATTACTTGGTTCATTTACAAACATTTGAACTGTTTTGTCTAGTTCAAATGATGTATTTGTATTTTCACATTTACATTTATAAATGGAAACAATACCTTTAACATCAAAATACACAAATAATGATGAGCCAAAGAAGGCTAAGGAGGAAGGTAATTGCTCAACATCAATTTTTTCTAATAATTTATGTTTAAACTCTTCATTATCACTCAAACTGTAAAGTATTATTTTATTAAAATTGTAAACAGCAACAGCTAACATGCTACATGATTCATTTATTTTAGTAACAGCATAATGGACTATTGGTAAACTATTAACTTCTATGCCTTCTTCAAGCATTACTTTTGCAAAGTCGCCTTTCAGAGTTTCATCATTAATGTCAAGGAATGTATCAATACTGTGGTGCATTCTGCCAGTTACATAATTCCAACATTTGATAGTACCATCACCAGATGTACTTGTCAGATATTTATTGTTATGCGGTAGAAATTCCAAATGGTTGACAAATTCAGTATGGCCAAGACAATATGTATGAATGTTATAAGTGTTAGGATAACAGGACACTCTTATTTTTTCATCCCTGTCTGACGATATAATAAATTTATTATCACTTGTTTGTAAGACATTAAGTAATAAACTCAAATGGCCTAGTAGCTTTATTTCATTGTCGTCTTTAGTGATATCGTACATTAAAACATCACCAGTTTTATCGGCAACGAATATTTGGTCGCTCTGAGGAGAAATTCTGATTTTGCTTGCACTTCTGGGTAGTACATATTTTCTTTTAGTCTTGAATGTTGGCCAATTATAAACGATAAGTTGCTTCGATGTCGAAGTTATAATTGCTATATATTCACAATTGGAGGCAATAACTATATCAGAAATACTATCGTTGGTTTCTTGAGTTTCCACCTCAAACACTTTGTGGCTAGAATAATCATAACAGTCAATGTGTAAACCTCTTGTCACCGCTATGAGGTTATTATTCACTGCGATAGAAGCCATATCGTTGGTTCATACTTTTGTAAAAAATACCCTTATTTGAAAAAATTATACCACATAACCTTAAACTCAAATTGCCGCGCGCTCATCCTCTCACATTGTATATCAAGTGTCATTGCCAAAACATAATTTGTTGCAGTACACTTGGTATTGGCAACAAAATGTTAAGTTTTGATAAAGTATTTGTATCTTTTTGAGTAATAGGCAAGCATAATTCTCAGCACTGATATTTATGTCTACAGAAAAATATTCATAGATTTTTGAAAAACAAGAAGTTTCAAGGATAGAAAGTAAAATCATGGACATGAGTTATAAAAAGTTTACCAATTGAGTCGTTGTTTGGAATTCAGATCTTGCCACATTATTTTGCAGGTTGACACTTGACACATTTTGATAATGTCATCATCAAATTGTCAATGTCCAATCCCTAAGTGATAGAATACCAATTTAGTATACAAAATAATCCTCTTTATGAAATATTTTTTTGGGATTATCACTTTTGCTTACGTATAATTAAAAAAATTCCGTCATGTCCGCTATGGTAACATCTTGGAATCCTGAAAAAAAACACAGTGATGTTGAGAGGTAAACTATCTAACCACTATAATTAACATTCATATAAGCTTATGTGCATGAAGAAAATGAAGTTATTAAAGAAAAGTAGTTTAATGTAAATTTTCTTTATAATTTTAGATGGATATGCATATACCCTGCGTACATAAACAGCAAAAAGACCCTAGCCGAGGGCCGAAAACTACCAAAATCTGGCTGCGTCGAAAACCCTACATATCAGGAGATACGTGATGTGTTGTTATCTGTTGGACTCCGTGTGGGCGTGGAGAACAAGCTCTATCCGAGGGAGAGAAGTAAGGTAAACATTTTAGAATAAAAATACTTAAATATATAAGTCAACAATTTTTGTATAAAACTATTCTTTGCAAGTTTGAAAAAGGTCAGCGAATGTCTTGTAAACTGATGATGTATGTTTTAAATTGTTATCTCTCTATCTAATCAATTTATTATCATTCTAGGAGATATTATACAGAGGCAGGATTCGAGTTCAGATCAAAAATGATGATGGTTCTCCAGTCAAATCTGAGTTTGGTTCAAGAGAGTCTGTCATGAAATACATTGGGGAATCAATTCCCAAGCTCAAAACACGTCAAAATAGGTAAAATTATTTAGATTTAATAAGATTTATATTTATTTGTAATTATACTTAAAATTTATTTTTTTTACATGTTGTATGAATTGAATTAAAAAAAAACGAATTAGTAGCTTAAATGTTCTTCCATACTGTGATTTATATCTGCACCTAATTTCACGAAGATTTGTTGAGCCAACTTGAATGTACATGGTAACAAACATCCATGCATCCAAACTTTTACATTTAAAATATTGTGACCGATATCAGTTTCAGACAAAAACTACTTAACAGATTTAATTGGTTATTGATTAAAATGTCAGTTAAATGTTTCGTCTGCGTAAGTTCAGATTTTAATTTAGGTATTATGTTTTTTAATTCCAGACCTGCAGATCAACAGCCACAATCTACACAAGCTAGTAATAAGAGCAAAGGCAAGAAGGGACGTCGATAAAACATATAAATAAATAATGTTTTTCTTTATACATTGTTTTATTTTGAAAATATAAACTATGTTTGTTGTTATGACACAATTATTCTAAACCAAAGGTCGTCACACTTTTCTATACAAGGCCCAAATAGGACAATATGAGGTATCAATGTGGCCCACACACTTGTGGACTTAGTATATTTGATACAACCTATTTAATTTTTTATGAGCTATTATAACACATTTCCTCCATAGACACAAGTTTTTTAGGACTTTATTTTTTTTAAAGCATCTGAAAGTATTTGTGGTTTTTAATAAAGGATTTTTTCTTTTTAAAAATGTGTATACTTCGAAAGGTTCGCGGGCCGCACAGATATTTAAGGCGACTGTGCTTAGCTCACTGTGACTGTTATGTTACTCTTGTGTTGTATTGTTGTCACATCCATAGTAATGTTGGAAATCAGAAAATTCTAGCTTTTTTTACTCTATGATTGAATTAAAATTGCCTTCTCAGTTAATCTATTTTCTCCATTGAAATCTTTAGCTACACTGTACCCATCAAAAATAGTAACAACCGGTACTTTGTTATTGATTGGTGTTATTGTATTAAATGGAAACCTTGAAGTTACTGCTTCATTTGTTCTACGAATTTTTTGATTTTCTTTGGTATGTGCGCCATTTCTGTTAAGGAATCGTTTATCACCGGCGCTAACGAATGTGACATTGACGTCGCTTTCTTCACAATCTTTGTCGGTAACAGTTGGTTCTGTGACTTGTATGTCTTTGTTTGAATATCGTCGTAATCCTGAATTATCGTTTGGTATAGTTGTTGAGCTTTTTGTTTCGTATTCTCTAGTTTTGAGTTTATTTTTTCCTTTAAGAAAATCGATGTTTCGTCTAAGTTTTTCATAGGCATTTTCTTCTGTCGTAGTGATGATATTTTTGTCGATAGATCCTCCAGTTTCTGTATCTCTGGTGCCGTTTCTATTTCGGGATATTCCTCCAGAGGATCCAATGCTACTTGCACAGTCTCGTGGAGCACTGTCGGTATGTTCTTCATAATGTTGTGTAATGGACTCGATCTCCTCGTTTCTGGAAACACGTTCATTATCTCCATTATACCCGGTGAAATATCTTTCAATGCCTCCGTGAATTGTGGAGTCGCTTCCCTTACGGATTCCATTATTGTCTCTCCCAGAGCTAGCGGTATTTCTTGCAAGTAGTACGGGTACGTCCTTATTCCGTTTGAGACTGCGGACGTAACCAGCGGTAGTATAATCGGTCGGGGTGGCGGGAGCCTCGGCAGAGGCGACAATCTGTTCATTCGGGATCTCAGCGGGAAAAAACGTGGGAGGAGCAATTGTCGTTTCTGTCGGTCGAGTTTCCTTGATGTTTGCATTTGATTTAAATGCGCAAGCGCATTCAGGTTCGTTATCCTTTGAATGTTTGTAACTCCTGTATTTATTTCTGGCGGTGGTTTCGTAGGATTCGCTGTCGTCAGCATTAAGAAAATTATCAAACAATATACTGAGACTCTTAAAGAGTGGTATGTATTTCTGATTGATAGAGTCATAACTTTCTATTGACCTTTCTGTGGTCCTATTTTTAAATTTATTTAGTAATCTTTGTTGTCTTTTCAATCTCCTCGGCCTAATAGGTGATCTTATCTTAAAAGTTTTTTTGTACAGCAAAGACGTTTTTTTCGGAGAAGCTGAAAAGAGCGCAGTTAATTTGAAATAAGACTTTTCCTTGTGTTTAAAAAAAACCTAAGTTTACATTAAAAATGTGCTAGTTGTTACCTTTCCCTAGATAGGGCTCTGAAAAAATATTATTTCTTGATAATACTGGCAAGCTGTCCACTTTTACTTCTGATTTAAATATACCTAAAATAGAGTGAACAATGTAATTTATGACATGAACAAAATAATATTTGTTTAAGCAACATAAAGAATACAATATTCTGTTTGTATTATTTCATATCAAGTTTGTGTGTATATTGTGTTTCGGATGAATTCTTTGATATATTTATTTTCGTGGAATAGTCTTGACCTTATTGGGTTACCTGCTGAGTTGGATCGAGGCGTCGTTTGTAAAGATTGCTTCCCCCGCACTTCTTCCTCAATTGCCTCGTTTAAAGAAAACGTTTTAGCCTCCAGATCTGCGTGAAAATTTAAATATATAATAGTTCTTAACCATATATTATTACAACTATACATTAAACAAAATTGATTCAATGTGATTTTTTTTTATGTGATGTTATAATAAATATTATTCTATTGTGCATTGCATTTTATTCAGAAATTCACGTAATATTTATAAGCTAAATCATTGTTGATATAATTAACATGTGCATTGTCATGTTTCACATTTGGGTCAAGAACTACGTACGTGCTCGTTAACGAAATAAATACAGAATGAAAGAATCGCAACGTGTATTATTCGATTAAGATATTTATTAGAATTCCGGATAGGTAGCGTAGATGAATTATTGCTCGGTAAGTACATCCGATTCGAAAACAGATTGTCTTGAGTTTGCGTTTTTGTTTTTTTGCTTACCAACGTACAAAGTTTTTCTTGCAAACTAAATAATATTTACTAGTACGGAGCCCCGTTAAAGGCGATTATAACTTTTTTTATTTATTAAATTAAAATCTAGAATATTGTTATGGGTATGTTTTTCCGTGTACAAACCTGTAATCATTTGACTAAACTTGTATTATTTATTTAGCATTTCATAAAATGTTTCTGTATAAAAAAAAGAAAAGATTGTGTCATAACGTTTACGTAACAACTTACCGCATTTTCTTTTTCGTACAAAAATGAACAAGGAAAGCGATGAGCTGTAAAATTGTGACTGACGTATATTTAGAGCCTTAAGAAATTCCTTTCGTAACGTTGGAAAGCGCCTAAAGAGAACTGGGATTAGGTTTGACAGCCAACACTCCATTAACCCGTCACATTAAAAAAAAAAGATTTACGTGAAAAGAAATGCTAAGCTATTCATACTCACTGTGGATAAATACAACACAATTAATCACAAGGTAGCAATGCCGAACACGGATTTCCATTTTCAAACATTTTCGATGAGAATGAGACTCGACACGTAATGAAGCGGAACTCTCGGATCGTGTTGTTTTTATGTATTAATAAATGTTGGCTTCCATTGCCGAACCTCTCATACAATATCATACTGTCATTACTCTTAATATATTTGAAAAAAAATCGAGACAACAATATAAGGCAATTTAAGTGTGTCAGCAATGGAATTCCACGTTTACCTTGAATGTTTCGCGATTTTGCAGTTTCACGATTTTTAGCTTAGCTGGCTTTGTTTCTTTATTGTTTTATGGTAAACGAGAATGAATATTTATGTTTGTAAAAAATTACTGAGTTAGCAAACAGTCGCGAATGAACAAGACTTGGCTTGTACATTTCCTGTTCTTGATGGCAAAATAATTTTGAGTAAACATAATCTCACTTGTTTAATTTTAAAACTGCACACAAATGTATAATATAAAAGATTAGCAAAAGGTATATTGTATTGAAATGTAGGGAATATAAGTATTTATTTTATATAATGCAGGATTAAATTGCCATAAGTCAGAAGGCGAGCGAAATATTCTTTATTTGATCCATTCTGGGCCGCCTATAAAGTTGTTTGGTCCGTTATTGAGTAAATGCCGTCGGCTTTATTTGAATACAAATTCGATAGTTCTTATCTCGGGGCGAAATGGAATCCGCGTAATGAAGTGAGCCCTCGTACGAGGGTATTCCAGTCGCATTTCATTTCCTACATTTTTCTTCCAAGAAGTCCATCTTACGAAATAAAAAAAATCTTGCTTACATTTTATACAATGAACTAAAAAAACAAACTGATGTTAATCAGTACTTCTAAATATTACTTTTCGATTTTAAATTAATAGATGAATTATTAATAAAGATAATTTGGTTTTCTATTACTTTTTTTTAAAAGGTTTCTTGTTATTTAAATGTATCTAGAGGCCGATTTCGAGAGGGGCAACCGCCCTGATGATGGTGGACCGTCGAAAGGAGATTGTATTTTAAGAAGGTCATAAAATTCAAATAAAACAGTTTACAAATTAAGTTTCATAAAAATCTAAATTCATATAATTAACGCTACTAAAACTTTCCGCCACAAAACTCTTTAAAATGTGATCCCCGTCTCAACTGCCAGTGTTTAATTACATTTCATCGCAAAGGGACTTTCAAGTAGGTTGGGTTTTAAATTTTTATCGCTCGTAACTGTGGACGTCTCGGGGTGGATTCGACCTGTCATATGAGAGACCGCGGGACTTTCATTTCCGCTCATTCTTTTAAATGGCTAGAAGCTTTCCTCGCTGAAACGGTTTGTAGCGGTTTACGACTATGTTTTGCAATTTTCATTTCTGAATTATTTTGTATGTTATAAAACGATTTATGTTAGCACTTCTGTAATACTGCATAGAATTGATATATTTGGATATTTTTTTTATGTATATTAATTTATCAGTATCATACTTGATTCATACGAGAAATGCTGTGAAATTCGTTTAAAATAACTTGACTTTATATTATCTTCATTTTATGTATTAAAGGTCGAAACATTTAAGTGGTTATCATGTTCATTTCATTAACAAATTACAAAAGCGGTGCTCTCGCATTCCGCATCTTATAGTTCAATATTTATTACTTTGATTTTTAACAGAATTTTAAAAATTAAATCGTACTTTATGAAACGTTATTACCATAATTAAATTTAGTTATTAAGACCATTAACAAATTTTAAAGCGCACTTTTCCTGAATTTGATTATAATAACAACGTACACAAAAGATTATAGGGACTATTAATTCTGTTTTTCATTTTCTCGGGCAACATTAAATTAAATTCAGTTACAAAGATATCAGCCCCTCGGGAGACTTAAAGGAAGCGCGCTTGCCGCGTTTACTTTACCTTTTTTTTTTTTAGCTTATTTTAAAATTGTTTACAATTGCTTGTTTTTAGCTCGATCAATTAGTAATTTGGTTATATTGATATTAGCTGTTTAACAATAAACCTATAATATTATTTCGCGTTAAAAAACAGCTGTGTTGAACTGAAAACACAGCGAAGCCGGATACCAAGAACTAGAATACAGTTACATTAAAACAATTGAACGTAAACAAAACTATTTTAATATATACACTTTTTATTTATATCACATTTGACACAACATAGTATTATATTAGAAGCGCCTATAGCCTAATGGTTAAGGGCATGGACCATCGATCTAGCAGGCGTGGGTTCGAATCCTGCAATACAACTATTGTGAACCATATCCTAACACAAACTTGTTCAAGCTTGCCTGTTTATAAAAAATCTTAGTAAATTAACAAAAATCAACTAACACTTTTTTTTAAAGATATGACATATTTTCTACCAAATACTAATTGATGTTTAATGTCTACATTTTTGTCATTTTGTTATAAACGTAAGAGACATTTCTTTATTCGTGTTATCAATTTACGTAGTTCTTATTTTATTTAAGCATTTGGTTTCGCATACACACTATCGCATAGAACACACAACAAAGACCTCAACTATTCGCCCAATGGTTGGAATCTCCCGAAATGTTTGATACATTTGCAAGTAGATGCGGGGCTTCGGTTATGTTCATTGCAGAATACAAATTCGACCGCTCTTAACCGGGAACGAGATGGTATTCATGTGATGTACTCGCAAATTAACTACCGTTCACCATCCTCTACTTCAGTAACAAGTAAATTTTGTAATCTACAATTTATATAATACAATAAGATGTCTAGTTTTGAAATTTTAATCTTTAAACGAATTATGTAAAGTACGAAACTTTGTACGTTCAATAATGCATGTATTTTTTGTGGCAATGTATTGTATTACAATTTGTTAATAAAACAGCGTTATTGAATTATCGTTTACATTTTTCGATACTAAGCGATTATTTCATAGGACAATACATTATACGTTTAGAAATTCTGAGTGTAAACTTTGAGTCGATCGTTGGTGAGTGAAAGGTCTCGGAGATTAAGGTAGATTTGTAGTAAGTGATGACTTGTAACAAAGCAAGACTGCTCTGTACATTATTTTGCACAGATTAAAAATTGCCAATGCGTTTCTTTTTATCGTAATTTATACACAGTACTTAGATTGATTAGACTGAAGATTTTTATCATTGTATAGATATGAGACAAAATGTTTTTAGAACTTATATATAATAAGTACATCGAAATATGAATTTTCGTCCTAGGTTATTGTGGAGTTCATGTTACTATTTGCTTCAGCTATAAAACATAACGACAACCCGCTCCGCTTGAATAACGCGATGCCAGATAGAATCTTTCTTTATGAGAAAGGCATTACTTTTGATTGGGGGATTCGATATTTATTTGTACTATTTGATTAAGATAAGATCCGCTTATAAGTAGATTGACACAGCAAGATTTAAAGAAGGTACACTAATTATATACTATAACCTATTACCCGTGATTTTGTCTGCGCTCATTTAGAAAGAAAACGTCTTAGTAGCCTATGCGTGTGCAAAAACTTGAACCAGATGCTTTAAGCTATTTTGAAGAAACGTGGTAACAAACATCCATCCATCCAAACGTTCACATTTAGAGTATTAGTAAGATGTAATATTAACTAAATTCTTTGTATGAAATTTGACGTCTTTGATTAGAGGGCTGGAGAACCAGATGTGTTTCTGAATTTATTGGAAAGAGGATAATTAAAAATTAAAAATGGATTACTACTGGACTATTGAAAGAAGGTTTCACATACGAGTACAAGATCATTTATTTGCGAAAGAAAAAAGAAAAAGATGAGCAAGTATTTTTATTTCGTTTTTCACAAAGTCGTTTTCGTGTCTTAAAGCTTTTCCGCTTGTATCTGGGAGTATAGTGGTTTCGTTCCGACGGCCTGACCTCTGCTTTAAGGGATTTTAAGTGTTTCATTTCCGCTTATCTTTCCTTGAAGAGTGACGTTGGCAGTGCCGCGAACAGTTTCGCTGTCTTGTATATTTATTTCTCCGTTATTTTTAGTTAAACTTTTTCAGCTATTTAATAGAAAAAAAAAACGTTTTGTATTCCATGTAATGTAATCCAACATTACTAAATATTTACTTAAGTTATTTGAATAACAAAATTTGAGGTTATGTTTATACAGGTGTACGTGATATTATTGTATCAAAGTGTCATTAAAATTTAATTTATAATTTCAACACAATGTTCACGGCGTTGGTGGTGTAATGGTCAGCATAGTTGCCTTCCAAGCAGTTGATCCGGGTTCGATTCCCGGCCAACGCAAGATATTTTTGTAAATTCATTCGCATGTAAGATATCTAAAGAGATTTTATTTGCAAAATGAAAATGTTAGTTTAGTTATTTTTATTTACATTATAAAAAATATTTATTGATTTCTAAAAATAAACGACCAAGATTAGTTTACTAATACCGAATAATAACAACTTAGTTTTTTTATTTTTTATTCCGTACCAATCTATGTAAGTATAAAAGTTATTTATAACTAATTGGTTTTAAGAAAATTACAGGCACAAAACAAATGTTATTTCTTTTTTTGAATTATGTAATAAGAGATAATACGCGACAATTATACGGACAAGATGTTTTCTAATGTCATTAAGCGAGAAGTTAGAATGCCCAAAGCGGTCATTAAACTGTTGCTAAGAGATGTCTTTTATACTTTTTAATATAGCTTGCGTAGGACGATGAATAAATAATTCTATGCTACAATGACCTAAACATTTATGTGTGTTATCGTTCATATGTTCCCATCGAGAGACGAAGAGTTATGTAAGGGATCACTGGGCCTTAGGGTTAGAGTTGACTACAAATCTATAAAAGTAATGAAATTTTATTTATATGCCAGTGAGTATCAAGCGTGGGGTGTCCTCCTTCCAAGTGTAGGTGAGGACGACCTATGTTCAGTGGTAGACAGATGATGATGAGTTTGGAGCATATAGATACAGAAATAAATGTATACGATAGATAAACCTTACCATATTTTTTATAAAAGAAGGGGACCACGTTGTCATCGACGCCCATAAACATCGGAAACACCAGAATAACCACAGATAACTGTGATTTAAATAAATGGTAATTCTCTAAAAGTAATTGATTCAAATATGATTCACATTTAATACGTGACGCAATATCAAATCAACAACACGTATACATCCGTAGTTTACTCGGAATAAATCCGTCTCGTCGATATCGAGGACAGTTCAAATGCGGAAACGAAAATTTATTCATTGTCACGTCTATTGAAATGTTATACATCTTGTATGTCCTGTACAAGATTTTCTATAGTATTGAGATCAACTAAAATTTCTGCCTTATAACATTGTGCGAGATATGATATATCGGATCATCGGAGGCACTGCGGCTACGCACCACGTATGTATGAGAAAAAAATCAATGAAACGCATGAAGTCAACCAACCAGCATCGGCCAACGTGATTGATTAAGGTCACCCTTAAGGTCGCTCTTCGTTAGGCTCCGAGCTACGACAATACAATATTTGACTTTATGTTAGAATTTTTTAAGAGAAATTATACTTATAGGGAAGTGAATTTAAATAACAACGATGGATGAACTGTTGTATGCGGAAGGCAGACGACCGCATACTGTGGAAGGCATCAGGAAAGGCCTGAGTCCAGCAGTGGGTGACAAAGGCTGATGATGATGATTAGATCGAATATAACGGAAGATAGAAGGAGACTATAAAAATGTGGAACATTCTAGTCCAGTATGTTTTCGTATTCCCTGATTGTCACTTGTTTTTAACTATAATGTGTAATGTTTTGACGTCATATAAAATACAGCCATAAAAATTATCAGGAAGGATAAGTGGTTAAAATATTACGGTCGTTCGATATCTGCTAATGCAATCTTTAATCGGAGATATGTTTGATGTATAGCATTCCGGATGTGCGGCGAGCGCCCTCTGGGAGCGAATAATCCCATAGATAGTAACAATTCACTAAGAGGAAATGTTTTAATACACTTAGAGCAATTTTATATTCACTTAAGTAATCCCTTAGTTATCTTTAAGAGTTATTGAAATCGACTTAAGTGTCATTTAAATAACTTAATTCGTTTGTTAACTTTGCCGTTAATTCCCAAAACAGGAATTTTGTTATAATATTCCATTACCATTCACAAGAAGTGACCCAACATAAAACAAATTTCAAATGTATTTTACCAATTTTATTGCATTAATTTTTGAATTTTCGAATAAATTAAAATATAATTTAAATAAGTACAATTTTTTTTCGTATCGCGAGATTATTTTGCTATGGTGAAATAAGCCGTACAAACACGAAACTGTTCAAGCTAAGCCGATCAAAAATAAAACGAATATGTATGAAGCGGTATGTATGAAGTACTTTTATTTTTGAAAAGAAAAATAAACGTTACTTTTTTCATAAAGAATTAAAGTTATTAAACAAATGTTTAACAGTGTAAATTATTGTGGTTACATAATACTAAATTATGCTGACTGTATTATATGAAGAACAATAGCAGCAGTTTCACTGTTTTTATAATGCTGACTCTACGAATCTGCGAAGCTACGACGGTGGCGTAGAGCGTGCTACGACGCTATTGAGTTAATGTATCGGACATTTGCTGACTTGCACGTGTCCCGCAACAAGTGTTGCCGTTGCTATAAAAATCTAAATTTTTAAGTTAATTCTGTAGAAAGTGTTTTTCTTAAATAATTATGAAATCTCTTTTGCATCATTTTAGGATAGTAAGGGTCGAATTTTATTTATTTCATTGTTTAGTATGTGAACCAGATAGAATTTTGACGAAGTATATTTTAGTACAACTCAAAGTTTTTGTGTAAAAAAAAAAATTGCAATTTTTTTTTAAGAGAAGGGGCAAACGACCGGCTGGATCACAAAGGTGACACGGACATCTGCAATATTAGAGGAGCACTTGTACTCTTCCATATGAGTTCTAAATCTCAAATGATTTTATAATTATTTAAACTAAGTTATCTGTAAGTTAATATTTTTCGTAAATAGACCAATTAATCATAGGATTATGGCCATTATTTTCCTTGATTCGTTTAGAATATAAGATAATACTATTGAATCTAAGCTGTTCTTTGAGACATAAATCGTTTTCTCGCTTCGATTCGCCCTTTAGCGCCTGCCGTAATCTTGTTCAAATAGACTGTCCATCATATACAAGCCTACATGTAATGTATTGTTTCATCGTATACGTGGCTTTCTAAAACCCTTTGGCGCTGAAGTCCATCCATTCTACTAGCAATATACCCCGCCTATTTCTACGTTATTAGCAATTCTATTGGCAATATCGTATTTCATTATACATTTGTTTAAAGTTAGGAAGCAAAACGAGTATACATAGGAGCGTCCACTTGGCTATAAAGTCACTATCCGAATGTTTATAGACATTGCTCTAATTTATACCGGTCCCTTATTGCCACTAGTGTTCGGTTTATGGTCTATAAAAACTATGTTTATAGTATCAGCTGCGATGGTTACTTTACAAATCGAAATTTTAAACTTTAAGGTACATATTTGAATTGCTCATAGATAATTTTAACAATAATCATTAAAATAAACACATATAACACTATAAATGTAATAACAGATTCGACTATTGACCATATACTACATTACACACTATAATTCATATTTTAATAAACGGCTATTTAGCCAACGTTTCCACTGGCGTGACACTCGTATCGAAAAATCTTGTTGTCTGTGCATCGTAGTTCTACAGTTAATTGAAAGTGTTCTTATACTTAACTTAAAGTTACGTACCGACTAGTTTTAGCCTCGAAATAATTTTATGAAAGTTGAAATAAGAAATTATGATTGTATACATAAGTTTAAACACTCATTAAAAAAAAATGCTTTGAGTATGTTACCGCTTCCCGATACGTCGCATCAATTCACTGAAGAGGGTTATACTTGCTCACAATAACACTGGAAATGTATTGAATCGAAACCGACAGAGTGCGCTGCGATGTAAGACATGGATTTAAACCCGCTTCTTTGACACACGGGAAATTTATGTGCTCTTTCTTAAATTTATAGTAAGAGTTGCTTTTGTCTTTATATAAAAAAAATAAAACATTATCTCAACTAATGAAAACATAAAAAGAAATACAAATAAATAAGCAAAATGTCCGCAAACAAGCCTCTGTATAAGTAAGTGTATTAGTGACATAAATTTATAGAATAAATTTAAATACGAAGTAGAAACGAATATGTTTTCGACCTAAACACGTCTCCGTTTATTATAATGATTAATTTTATATAAATTCACATATTCTTTAGTATGTAAAGTAACGTAGTTTTAAATTGTACATATTTATTACTATGTAAAACAGTGTGTCCCTTCTAAAAGATATATTAAATGACAGGGGTGATTAAATCGCCAATTGTACAGTCGATTTGACATACCTTTGTCAGCGGGGATCGGAATGTGCCGGCACACGGTGACCAATTTACTAATGGATGACACGATCAAAGCTCTGCCGACGTCACAGAGCACACGCTACAAATTATTGCGCTTTATAAGAATATAGTAACTACAGAATTACAGATATACTGTCAACAACGATTAGTTATCCCGGTATAGTCTGATGTATTCAGTACTAGTTTATTTTAGTCTGTGCCTGGATATTGAAATATTGAAATACACATGTTTATGATATGTACGCTTTTGACACTCCACTTGCGTAAAATTTTTTTTTGCAAATATAACAATGTGTAATGTTTTTTGATTTAACTATGACTTATTCGATATGCATATTGAAAACATACTTTTCTCGTTATTGGTAATAGTTAACTTGTGAATTAGATTTCCATACTTTGTGTTATTCTCTATAAAGTGATAGCGTGTTTATAATGACTATAAGTAGACTTGAAGTGTCGGCCAAATGTAATATTTTTCATAATCGTTTCTACCATAGAGGTTAGTCGCCAGCGCGTAACACGTCCAACATCCGAGATATAATACAAAATAATGTGACACGCCAAACTGGTATTACCTTAAAATTAAACGACAAGATTTGATCCCCTTTGTTAGAGGCGGCGTGTTAACGATTGACGTTAACGTCCTCGCAAAATGTCAATTGATGGGGACTCTGACGCCGCTCCCAAAGTGCGATAATGCTGCTTGATGTTTAACAAAAAAAATACGGTAAAGTAGACACCATTAAGGTGCTAGTATTAGTAATCAATTTGTATGGGTTGTTTTAATATAGAAATACATTTATTTTGTAACTTTATCGTAAGAAAACGTAACACACGGCATGAGAGTGACAAAGAGAGAATTAGAGTGAGACAAACTGATGTCTACTTGCTTCCACTTTCTTATCCATCGTTATTATTCCGTGGATATTTATATTTTTTTCATTAAATTATTAGCAAACTTTTGTTAACTGAGTAATATTTTCTTTACCACTCCAACTAGGCTCTGAGGGTTAGCCTAAATATAGTTGACGACAATAATCGAATGTCGAAATTGAACCCTTGACTGCGTGATCCGAAATCCGTACCCTTAGCCGTTAGGCTATTGGCGCTTCTCTTGAAAGTAATTATATTTATCGTTAAGAGACTGTCAGTGGAAAAATGATGATGTTCGACTAAATAAATAGGTGATTAGTGATCGATCGCCTGTTAGTAGATAAAAGCGACGATCAAGTTGTTGCGAGGTGGTTTCCATCTCATTAACGCGTGACGTGCCAATATCCCGGCTTAATATGCAAATCTCCCAGCTTAAAAGGAAATTGATTAGACGACCTTAGTTTAATAAGTATTTTTACTTGCATTGCGAGTATTTTAATAAAGTCTAAATTAAAAACCTGAATTAAATTATTAAAACTTTCGTGAGATATTTCACTACATTACTTATAAAACGGTTTACCTCACGTGTAAATCGGTGTCGGTACCGACTAGTTTCGAGCCATGTTCACTGAGACATGTGAGCGACGGGCCGCGAACGCGCGATAGTACCAATCCTACTCAACCTGAAGAAGAGCCCCCGATGAGTTCGAAACTAGTCGGTACCGACACCGATTTACACGTGAGTTAGCCGTTTTGTAAGTAATGTAAAAACCTGAAGATTTCTAAACGACTTTATCTCTATTAAAAGAATAAACATATCTTTCATTAAAATGTTCGATAACAGAAGAAAGAATTTTATATTTTTGACAACGTTTTTTTCTCTGGAATATATATAGCATAAATTAGATTTGCAAAAATTCGTTTTCAGTTATAGTATGAATGGACGTTAACGAATCTACAATTTGACCGTCGATAGTTTTTATATATTTATCGCTTAGTTTTTTTTGTAAACTTTGCAAAAAAAACCCTTTTACCTAAGCCGTCCCTACACCAGCTAAACTGGCCACCATTTTTCACATGTCTTGTGTCTGTATTCTTGTAATTTATAAGTTTCTTTTCTTTGTAATGTGATACTAAATGGTTTTCTTCCTTCCCTTTAAAATATGCCTTCTTTGAGATTAAACCAACATTTGTATGACTACACACCACAGAAACTAAATGCGTTGACAAACGATGATGTTATATTAGAATTTTTAAAGGCATATGTTAAATCTTTGCGTCAGATTTAAGACGTTAGTTACACGCCACATCAAGGCTGACGTGAAGACTGCCATTGTTTTTGCTTATGAGATTTACAAGATAAGAAAATATCGCAACACTTTATCTCATAGTAAAGATTTATAGTTTAGATTTCTCGCTGCCTTTATAACAATATCAGCGTACGGGGAATATAAAGAAGTATTTCTTTTCCACATGTCACCAGTTTACTTGATTTGTAGCGTTTCACAACGGTGTATGAGAAAAACAGTTTTCTTCGGCCTTTCTACATAAAACACATTTACATCGCGTACGGAAAAAGATGCATAAAATCTCTTCACTACAAAAAATCTATTAATTAATTGCGCGAATAAAATTATTAAATACTGAATTTTAAAATTTCAAACTCGATCTCTGATGAATAGAAGGAAAAGGAAAATGATAATCCAGTCAACATAATTTATATAAGGTTTAGTTACATTTATTAAAAAAAATGTATAAAACGTTTATAGAATTCTGTAGTTTAGACGAATAAAAAAACTAACACTAAATGTACAGGGTTAACAGCTGGTGCGGCGTGAATGCATTAACTTGTTGCACTTTACGTAGCGAGTAGCGAGTGTGTCGGACAAACGAACTGAAGGTGGCAAGCGGAGCGCTCGCTAACGAGGATCCGATGCCGACGTATGCATAGAATCATAAAAATAAATACTACATTTGCCGACTACGTAAAAGAAAATGTTTTTCCCACGTCCACGTGCTCCTGTAGAATATTATATACACATGTGACTATTTCTAGAAATGTGACATCCTGTATGCTAAGCGGCTTCATCGATTTTCAGATTACGGATGTCATTTGTTTCTATGAGTAGAAGCTAGCATTATACTTGCCACTTCCGTTACTTTTTTATTTCTTCTTTTGTTATGATTAGCTTATTACAAGATGCCTAAGCCTTTCAATAAATGTGTCTGCAAAATATATATAAATTGAAAACATATTATTGCCTTTGGAGTTTATGATGATTTTCGTAGTCAAAATCAAATATAAGTTTTTCAAAGATCGATTATAATAAATTTAAAAACATCGAACGCGGATTACGTAGGCCGGAGCCTCTAAAGTCAAGTGGTAAAGATGTAAAATAAATGCACAGTAAAACATTTTTCAATTGACTAAATGATTACGTCCCTTCTGAAGAAGGGTTGTTAAGCCGTAATTTAATAATTTATTTTACATTTCACCGGCAACGTTATTATTACTGACGAAATAGAAATTCTCGGGGAAAATTGTCGGATATTTAAGAGCGTTCGATGGAAATAATAGACATCGTTTTGACGGAATTGGGATGTTTTAATTTTATGCAATTTAAAAAATTAAAAATGTAATTTTTATGAGTAACTTTTAGAAGGATGGGGTTTATAGGGCTGATGAAAATCGATTTGAAAAATAAACTCTCCTGTTAGTCATTTTGAACCGCAGTGATAATTTTATAGAATGCCCGCTGTTAGTCGAAAGCCTCTTCTCCACATTAATATATGGAGTACATAACCGGACTTTAACATTGAGAGTATCAAGTAAAACAATATGAAAACATACATTAAAAAAGTTTCTTAATAAGTTCAGTCACGTGAAGTCAACGTAAATTTGACTATTTGACCTGCTGTGTATAAACACTTTTTGTATTACGTGTACGTTCCAAGGACACAAAGCAACACAATTTTGTGAAAACAACTCAAAGCGTTTTTTAAGTCTTTGTGTTTTGTTCTCGGGAAGAGCAAGCAGATTTTTCAACTGGTACCATAACTTTTGTTAGTTCTATTTATAAATAAATGTTCAAGCTAGTTCGTAGTGTACACTAATATTAACATTTGTTTTAAATAAATAACGCAATGAATTAAAAAAAAATATACAAAGCTAGATTCGCTACAAACTATTTTAAGTAGCAAGAATTTATGTTCAAAGCATAATATAGTTAAGTTTGAAATGATTTCAAGATTCATCATTAATGAGGATTTAGTGTCCCACTGAGCTAACGCTTTGAATGTTATCGCGCTTTACAAATCAAAATGGATATTCAAGCCCGAGGAAATGAAAATTAAGATACGGTTGAGGAAAGGCACTGGTTGTTCCCTCGAGATAATGCCAGTGATATTGTCGACACCAGCGAAACAAGTTCGGTCGTTTAATATTTTGTGCCAGTATTACAAATAAATGTTTAAAATATTTTATAGAAAAAAAATATTAATCGATTTAAACAATATTAAATGTACAGATGTTTGTTATTACATCTAAAAAGGTTCAATGGATAGGAATGACATTTGGCATGGAGATAGGTAACTATCCGAAATAGCGCATTTACTGTTTACTTAGTCAGTTATTTTTTTTAATTTCGCGCTGATAAATTGCGTTAATTTATCACGTTGATAAGTTAGATTTAAATAATGATAATAAATTATATTTGTAAGATAGATTTTTACGTCATATGTCGTTAGAACTTCGTTTTTGAATAAACATAACATTTGTTAAAGTTACTTGCAAATAATACTGATCAGTGATTATGAGATAGGTTGAAAATTAGACGATGTTTACTTAAAGACGTACAATAAGAGTTTATTGTTATAAAACGTGGAGAGTTCATAACATTTTTTTTAAACCTAACTAATGAGACATGTTGTTGGAGAAAGTGTGTCGCGAGATTAACGTTGTTTCTATTTTGTTTTTAAAATGTGATGTTTGAGAACAAAAGCGGTTTTTGTTTCAGAATAAAAAAAACAAAGGATTTAAAGATGTAAAAATATTATAATATATTTCATGGTTGTTTTTTTTAGTATACAGTAGGAATACGCTATCTAAATTTTGAGTTGTATTTTTGTTTATTAATATATAGGAAAAACATTTTAGTTATCTAATTTAAAATACGATCATTTCTAAATAATGTATGGTACGTTATTTAAGTGGCCTTTTCATAGAAAATAATGAACGAAGTTCAGAAGAGAGTTTATGAAATCTAACTTTTTATGATGTTACCAAAGCCAAAAGTTTCAAGTGTAACAATTTATCTTTATTGTGTACATGAAAAGGAGTACATTTTCTTTAAAATATTTTAAATATTTATCGTTAAAACTGTGCGAGTTTTATTAAGTTAGCCAAGTCTTAATAAACTTTAATAAACGTACTGGAGATTGTAATTTAATTATAATATTGCAGCTAATAACAGCGTCAGCTTTAAGCTTACTTAGTGATAATGTAGATAGAGTACGCGGGAAACAATAAGCTCTCTATTTCAAGTAACGGTAGTTATTTTTCTTTGTTACTTTGAATGAAAACATATTTTTGTATTCTAAATTCTAAAGAACATTTTTATGTATTTCACAATTAGATTGTATCTTGTCAAGTTATTTTGTATGTCTATTTTTATAAAAAAAAAACCACTATAAAATACGCCAATTTATTACAGCAAAGTTTTTCTACATGGAACAGGTAAAATTAGTTACTGTTATTCAGTAACTTTTTTTTTGTAAAACACTCTTACATTTTTGTTAGTTTATTAATATCTCTCAAGTTTATAACAACTTCAACATAGTTGTAAGCTTGTGCTAACAATAGTTGAATGGTGGGATTTGAACTATCGACAACGTGAGTGGAAATATGTACCTTAACCATTAGGCTATTCGGTTGTATAGTAATGTAATGTTACCCATGTTTTTAATAAATATCAAAAATAACTTGCAATTATTCTTATATTTGTTGACTGAGTTATACTGGTTCTTCTATAAAGTTTTTGAGGAATAGATTTATAAAGATTTTCTCTAGTGTTAACCGACAGAAAAATTTTCGTCTTAATTTAATCTCATAAATTAAACCAGTTATCCTTATAAGAAATTGAATAATATTTATTTTCAAGTAGAGTAAAATCGTTTTAAAAAAAGATTAAAAATAGAATAGTTTCCATGGACAAATTTGTATTGTGCAAGTACTTACTTCGCCGTGTGTCGTAACACAAACATTTTCCGAAGTAGTTTCTAAGAGTTGGTAATAAATTTCTTGCACTCGACGTTAGTATTTGCGAATATATAGTCGTATATATGAATTATACATATACACACATGTATAAAAAAATACTTACAAATAAATAACTCTATACTATCAAAACTATTTCGAATTCATTTCATATTTTAATGACAGGAGTAAAATAGTGTGAAAAAAAAATAACGCAAAACTATAATAATGTTACATCACATTTTAATATGAGTTCTTAGTGTGTGGTGAGTTCAATTATAGCACTTAACTCTTTAGAAAACACTCCGGTTTTCGTAATGGTAACGAAAACAAGTCGATGGAAAGAAATCGGTTATCTGTCTTTTTAAAAATAAATCAAGTCTAAAAACAAAAGTCTTACGTTTATCCAAAATAGTAAACAATTTAATATCAAGTTAAATGAAATGATATTTCGTTTTTCGCTTTATTAATTTTCGAACAAGAGCATAGTAAAGAATGAGGTATGAATTCGCATACTTCAAAGGTACAGTCATCCGATTTTATACTTTAATATTAAATATAGCTCATTAATAAATATTTTACGTCCTTGAACTATTTAATTTAAAAAAAAAGAATACGGAGGGGCGTTCGAGCAACGGAGGCGTTGAACTTTCATTATGAGCGGTTTTATTACAAAACAGCAGCGGGATTAATTACACGATCCGAGAAAACACGCAGACTCCGGATAAACTCTCAACCCGTCCGCTAAATACGAGACGAGATGAAAACATATTTATTTTTGGTTTGATAAATTTTATATTAAAAAAATTTAATAACAATACTTACTTTAAAAAATCTACATGTATTATTTTACCACCTGCAAACGACTTCACTAAAAATACATTAGGTTCCTCAATATCGGCAGTAAAAATAGTGGATGGTAAATTTACTTTTCATTCATTCATAAGAAAGTTTCCAAAAATATCTCAGCTAATTTAATTTATTACTAATACAACTGTAAACATATAAAATGCTGGCTATAAAGTAACGCCGTTCAATCCTCTTAAAATAATTCAGTCCTATCTCGATACAAGGCATGAGAAATTCACAAATCTCAAGGCCGTAATTTATTTTAATTCCGTCGATCTCCTTGAGTCAACAATCGCAACCAAAATCCCTGTTTCGTTATAAAATGATCCGAGGAGCGCAGAAGACAATATTCCTTGTGTTTCCTTAAATTCTGGGCTGTCGGAATTGCACTATTCTCTTGTCTGAAGCATGTTTTATCTACGCTGTTAAAGAATTTATATTGTAAGAAACTTTTATGAGTTTGTAGTAAATTTTGCACAAGTTTTTTATGTACGTTCTCTTCTCTCTTTTATTGGGGTTAAGTTAAACGACTCAAGCTACATGCAGTTATCTTTGAACTGTTGAGACGTTAAAAGACAAATCTTGCAAGTTTAAACTTTAGTCTATCATAATGTCGAGGGGTTTATATAATTTAAAAAACGTACTGAATTTTTATGTTAATATTAATCATGGCTTTAGCCACTTTAGTCTAAGTTTAAGTAAGTTCGTGTTAAGTAAAACAATGCCTATTAAAATATCATTTGTAATTTTAGAAGTAGGACTTTATAATGTATGTTTTGCTTTTCAAGGAGAATGACAGTGAGATATGAGAGGATAACGACGAGAACAGATGAGACATTGTAACTCATCGTTAAAGTTTTCATTTTAAATTCGAAATTTAAAATTCTTCAAATGTAGTCGTCGACGCATACGACATAAAAAAGGATTATATTTTTGTGCATTGTGTATAGTTGTAAACTCGACTTTGTCACATGGTTTTAAAACAAAAAAGAATCGCGTTGACCGTGTTGTATTACGTCACACGAAATATTCATATTTTCGGCAATATTTTGCTTGGGAGAATAAAAAGTAAACACCGCGTTGTATTTTACGCACGGCGTTCGCATATTCGACACACGCCAATAACAACCCATGGCTTTGACAGGGATTAAATTGATTTTGCTCTTTATAAAATTGCTAAGTATTGTGCGTTTATTGAATTACATTAGTGTGTGATTTGTGCTGTTAACCGTAGGTATTATTTAATGACAATTTATTTATACATATTTGTTGCAGAATAAGTTTGTAGAATAATTAAATTTACCAAGATGATATATCTTAAATGGAAAGCAAATTCCGTATAGCAGTTGAAGAAGAGAATCTTGGCAACATTTTTTTAATCGATATCAGTGATTATTGTAACAGTCACTACAGACATTACAAACGATACTAGTAAACACAAACATTGATGTGCAAACTATTTGTATGGATAAATACAACTGTGAACAATATTAATAGCTCATACAAAGGATGTGGGTTCTCCTCTTGAGGCCGGTGCTCGGTGTGGATCAAAGGATTAATCACTTGTACACGCTGTTCACGTCGCCATGATACTGATTGGTAAATTAGTAAAGCGTAACTGTTAGTTTTGTTACTTCTTGTAATAAACATGTGTAATTCTTACACGTGCTTTCAAAGCATACCTCAATAATCGATCTCGAAATATTATTCCTTATCCGCGAAGTCTTTAAGTAACTATTTAATTATAAAAAACGATCTCAAAACTATCATCTATGTTTCAACACATATTTTCTTAACCATGTTTAAACATATTTTCAGATAGATTTAGAGAATCTATTTAACCTATATGTTTTTAGGTATATATTAATAAAGTTTAACATATAATGCAACTATTCTCAGTGTATTAAACAAACTGAAAGTTTATACGCGTGCTATCGATGGCCGTAAATCGCCAAACAAAAACTTTAACCTCAAAGTCGCAGTGAAGTTAACAGAGTTAAGTCAATAGTTTCGATTCCCATAAGCCAATATGCAAGGTATCTTAGAAACACATATATAAATAAATGACGGATATGTTACTTAGAGACTGAATTCAATTTTTATTTCAACTAAAACGTGTTTTTTTTTGTGTTTTACGTATAAATAAAAAATAAACAAAAACAATTGCGATATATTCACATGCAATTAGGAGAACATTATTTGTTAATTAACTTTCGTATCTTTGCTTAGTACCTGTTTGCAACTTGCAAACATGTACTAATCAGTCGGTCATCGAACCGACCCTAATCACTCCAAGAGAATGGCGAGGCTAGCTAAATTTATTACTGTCGACACACGAGGGTTGCGATTGTGAATATATTTATTTTATAAATGGTGCATATATGATACCTCTATATTCATAAATAAATATAACGTCGATGAACACAAACAATGTTTATCAGCCGTTCGTCTCAGACGTCCAAGTCAGAATCGATTTATTCTATATTAAGCTTTGCAATCTATGCAATCTTTACTATCTTGAGAGTAAATTTATGATGTATTTTACAAGGAGTTTACATATAAGGAGGCATAGAATTTCGTTAATTTGAAATATTTGTTGAATGACATTTCTATAGGTCTTACTTAGATGCTTTTAAATAGTAAGTACATAGTGTAATAGGCACTTTAACGGTGGAGTTTTCCGAATGCCCTCAACCATAAATCTGTCGGCGTCGGAGCGAGCGCTACATTTTAAATCCGTATGTCAATCTGGCTCCAGTCGAACGCTGTCGATAATTCACTGGAACTCCCTGAAGAAATAAAACTCCTATGTACACATGATTACAATACGTATATATACGATTATTTGAACATTTTATCCAGACAATGGAATTTTCCATCAACATATATCAAGATATATTTTACATAATACAATGTTCATATGTTTCGTACCATTTTCTAAAGTTTTTGTTCACGTATTAAACTATTCCTGAAGTTAATTAGGCGTATAATATTTGAGGTCTATCAAAGAACTACTGAGCTACTGAATACTTCTTAATAATCTACTTCCCTCCCTCTCACCGGTCACTAATGTGACACAGTCAAATGTCAGTATTTGAGGGAAATAGTTTGTGTAAATGTGCCACGAATACAGAAACTGTTATCAAATATTTTAGTGTTATTGCCGAATTTGTTCAATTTTTTTTTATGAATTGTGAAACAGCAATTTCGTTAAGAAATAGATGGTAATTCATCATCTTACATCACATCATCTAAGGGCTTTCGTCCTCCAGATCAAAGTATCATTTGTCGAAGGTAGAACGTAGAAGGTCTTAACCAAGCTTCATACAAAATAAGTAAATGTAACATGGTAAGATATTTTCGCAGACAAATGACTAAATGTTGATGCTAGTCACGCGTGCACGAGGATAAGTGACATCTGCTTTGACTCTAAAGACATGTAAATTGGATGACGGTCGTAAATGCTAACTTTGCGAACATGTGCCTGTTTCTTCTCTGCAAATATCGGTCGTAATGAGCTTTATTTAATTACGTGTATGAATCGTTTTAATTATTATATATTAAATTGTGTATTTCTCCTAAATTGTGTGATTCAAATTTCGAATTTATTTAACCTTGAATTTTTAAAAGAGGTTTTAATGCTAATTCTAACCTATTTTGTTCCCATACTTATTTGTCATTAAAAAAAATGTACCATAATCATTTTTAATCGATTCGAATATCGAATATTAGAAATAGATTCCTTCGTCAATGATTTAGGATTTAGTTTCAATAGTTGTGTCGACTAAGTTTGAACTTTTGTTATTAAGACCGAGGATGATGCCGTTTAGCAAATAATACAAAGCAATATCATACTAGTGATTGATTCTCTACAGTGTTTGTTTAATGTCGATGGTGTAAGTTTGAATTGCAGTTCATTTGTGTATGTTTCGAGTGAGTTGTTATATAGTTTTACGAAGATAATCTTGGTATCCACCAAGCACAGATTACTGATTATTCTTACATATTTATATTGAAATACGCTCGTCAATTTAGATCTTTAGATCAAGACTGTATTATCATAGAAGAAATGCCTTGACTTTTGGATTGCCTTAACGTCGACCAAATTTTAATCCTCTTTTCCTACTAAATTGTTTCTAATAGACGACTCTATGTTTCTAAAGACGGATAGAAAATGAAAACCTACTTTCTCAATACACATTTGTTTATAGAAGTTAACAAGTCTGCAATATTTTTATGGCAGATACTAATAGGCAGGGATCTGTTCACGAGGTAAGTGATATCAGGCCATTAGCTCGTTTGTCCACTTCTGCTTTAAATGTAAAATAGTACATTAGACGTTAGCGGGATAAGGAAAAAGGGTATTCAGTATTATCTCTGTAACAAAAGAAATAGTAAGAGTAAAGTCGGGAGGTAACTTTGAGACAGGTGTCCGCTGAGAGCGGATGGCTCCTGCGGCGACACATTCTCGGCGACGTGAAGAGGGTTTAACTTACGTCGCTAAAATGCAATACGGCACCTTATTTTACTTTATTAGTACAAGACAAATGTTTTATAATGCTAGTCAGCAAAATCAAAGTAAACATAATGAAACGTAAATTAAACACCACGATGATAAATAAAATAAACAAATAAGCCTTTTATTTCCAGCAAGTACATAACAATTTAATTATTGTAGTGTTAAGGTATGTAGTTCAATTTTAATACATTTTTTTAAAAATTCAGATTCTAACCAAATTTAGAGTTTATGGGTTAACCAGTTTTATGACGATTTTTTTTTAAGTTTAAATATTAGTAGATTTTTGTTACCATTTTAACATTTCTTCTAAGCATTCCTGGTAAGCTTGAAAAAGTGTTAGTATATAGTATACAAAAATAGTCGAATGTTGGGATTGAAACCCACGGTCGTTAGTTCGCTAGTCCGTACCCTTAACCATTAGGCTATTGGCGCTTAGAGTACTTAGAGTAATTGTCTTTAACTAAGTTTACACTAAGGGATGCCGTTAGTCGTTATTCAGTGACGTTGAGGGTTGCTGTATATAATGAAATGTTAATGGATACCTTAGCAATATTCTATTCTCTACTCTATTATTAAAAGACAATAGATCGAACGTTTAATTTTTTTCAATAAAAAGTCGTTTTAAATGTAAGAACAAACTAACTAAAGGGTATGTATTGGTACCTTTAAGATCTCACTTAAGTACAATTCCATTACAGAAGAATATTGTTGTCTTAAATAAATCCATTTCAAAAGAAAAAGGCTCGACCCCACTTTACATAAATTGATTTGAAATTGTACATGTTAGTGTCGACCATTGTTTTTTTTTTTATTTAAAACGCAAACAAAAACTAAAGAATCGACTAGAATTTGCTAGAATGTATGCATATTTTTTTTTGCACTTTAGCTTTGACGTTTTTAAACTTATTTTTTGTAATGGAGATAATTTAAAACAAAAAAGATGGCTCTGTTCTGTAATTGCACAAAATAAAAAAAAAATAAAGATTTTTTAATAGAAGTTTATGGATCCTTTGAACTCTGCTAGCTTAGGCGAATGTGGATCTATGTCACGAGAGGTAGTGGTCTTCTCTTAATCTAAGTCTTAGCTAGAATTATATTAATAATGCTTATCAAGTATTATGTACATTTAACAATTGTTTGTCACTTAAACTATTAAAACTTTCGTGAGCCATTTCACTATACTACTTATAAAACGGCTTAACTCACGTGCAACTCGGTG
>JAODUI010000031.1:5376660-5397912 GCA_027563995.1 Papilio gigon
GCCCCCGATGGGCTCGAAACTAGTCGGTACTGACACCGAGTTGCACGTGAGTTAAGCCGTTTTATAAGTAGTATAATTGTTTGTCACGTTTATATTTTAATATATTTACAAATACAGAAAGTTAAAAGCATTCTAATTGAGTTGTTCACAAATGTTTCCAGCATTTTCATAATCCAGTCACGTTTCGTCTACAAAAGAACTCGCACTCGGTCTCTGTCAGTACCACGCAGACGAAGACATTTTCTTATTAAACATTAATTAAAATGCAAATAAATTATTTACATCAAGTAAATATAAACTTAAATACTAAATCATAGTTACTAGATTGTCTTTAACAAAGTCACAAAATGATTTTTGGTCGGTGACAATTTTTTTCTCTCTATAGTTGTTAATTATCGTTCATCGTAACATACATTAGTTTAGATGTTGTAGACAAAATGTATTAACTGCAAGCGAGTTCATCACAGTTTAAGCTAGCGGAACAAATTGGCTGCCAGTATTAACTGGGAACTACCGTCTGTGCGACGACGAAACTTTGCATCAAGACGTCAAGAGATATTCTTACGAATACAATAAAATTGAATTAATAATCTTAATATTATAATCTACCGTTTTCTAGATCAATAAATTGTCATTTTAAACGATATTTTACTATAATTTATATAAATAACACAAAACAACGAGCAAGCGTGACCATATTTGTCTGTTAAAATGCCGTGTCTAAAAGTAATCTTATTCAACAGTCATTGACTGACAGCACAGACTCAATAACTTTTAAGAATATGGAATATACTCGTGTTGTTAGATGGCTTACAGTATAATCAATCAAACTTAAAACAATCCTTAATTACATTTTGTTCTAAAAAAAATAATAACCAATTAACAAGGATGAAAACAAGTTCGGTTCATTTATAATTCCCTTATGTTATAAATAGAGAATCGTCTTTCTTTTATTTCTCTTAAATCTAGTTGTCTATGTTTTTTAAAAGCGAGCCGGCTGTGAATGTAAATTATTACCAGTCCTACTTACTCAGAGAAAGGGTTCCCGGCGGGTCCGAAACTAGTTTGTACTCACCGAACTACAAAACGTGACCTTAACAGATGTTTAATTAGTTTATTATACAGTCTAACGAAAGTTACGGTGTTTGTTTGATTTTAGGATATTTTTTAGAGATAACAATCGGTCACGTGGTATCAATTTAATATTAAAAATACCATTAATAGACATCAAAAAGTTACAAGGTTGCAGTTGTCTACCAGAGAAGGTTACAGCGAAATTTCCTTGTCCTCTCCCTTGTTATTTACCGTTATTATTTTGTAACATATGAACAAAATGCTGTCCAAAACGTAACATGTGTACCACGTGACATGGGAAAACAATGTCGTCCAGAGTATAGGCTGGGCTGGTCATTAAAACACCGAGTCAACGTTCGCTGTGCCACGGAGAGAGTAATTAAACTTGCTCCTCAGCTGTTACTCGTGTCTGTGTCGTGCCCGGATTTCGAATACTAAATATATTCCTATCGAAATACTGACGTATTTGTATAAAAAAGATTTAAGTCGATTTAGTTTGTCTACATACCTAACTGTAGACTATTTTTATCAAAACATATTTTAATCCATGTAAAATTTACTTTACAAAAGTAACACAAAAAAAAAGTTTCACGGTACTGAAATTTCAGGGTAAGTGTTATATTAATTTGGTATGATTATTTTTAAGTCAGTATCATTTAAAAGGTTAGAATACTTAGGTCACAATTTTAAGACTACAACATTAGTAGAAACAACGAAATTTTAAAATTACGTTTTAAGTTAGTACTAAGCCTTTATTAGTAACTTAATTAATAATAAGACGACCAAAATAAACAATATTCTTAAGTTGATTGTTTAATTTAAGTTGATATTAGTAGTTTTAAAAATGTGGTCTTTTCGTAACTCGTGCACTTGTGTTCTTTTCTTCACAGAACATCCTCTATGTAATAACGAGTTAGTAAAGTACTTGGGTACTTTGACTACGAAGGTATTCTGATATCGTATTGTTGAAAAAATTTGAATGGAGAATACAGGAGCATTATTTCTCAAAGCTCGTCAACTCTAGTATAACGAAGTCGCTCGAGGTTAACAAGTGAACTTGGGCGGCGCAAACTTTACCGGCTTAAAAACAAACAACTACAAGACTCAGAAGCTGCTATTGAATACACAACTTTTACAAAATTTCGCTTCATTTTGAAGATTGGAGTTTTTTTTTGTGTCATAAACTGGTTTCCTATTTACAGAATTTTCGTACATGATTGCCGTTATAAATTATGTAACTTGATATGCGAAATGTGTGTTCGTTTGTTGTTTAGTTATTCATTTCATACATGTTTAAAAAAAAAACTTTTAAAAATATTTCGTGTATATAACAAATAAAGTAAACGAACGTTAAATAAATATCGGTAACCGAAAAATTGTTTTGTGAGACAAAATATACATTGCGGACAGATTTGTCAGGTAACAATACGCGGACCGCAAATATAAAGTTTAATTTAAATCTGCTTTCGGATCGGACATATCGTTTCTAGAACCACAAACATTGTAAACAATTGAAGCGCCAATACCCTAATGGTTAAAGGTACGGACTACCGATCTAGCGGTCGTGAGTTCGAATCCCGCCGTTCGACTATTGTCGTGTACCATATCCTAACACAAGCTCAAGCTTACGAGGCATGGTTATAAGAAATATTAGTAAATTAACAAAAATCTACTAATATTTTACCAAAAAAAGTCTTTAAAATGTTAAATCAATTCACATAAATAGAATATCAACAAATACTTACTGCGGAAGGGTGAGCAGACATTACAATGTTACTGGTTTTGAAATAGTTTTGTTACTTTTGATTTTACATCGATCGCTTTAATAAATATATTTGAATAAATAGATAAATTGGTAATTCGTAGTGCAATCAATGTTAACTGTATTTTTTTTGGTATATTTTACTAAAATCGCTTTTATTTTAACAAAGAATACAAATAAGCGGCGGAACTACGCAAATGAGTTTTGCTTGTAGCTAATAAAACATTTTGCTTCCTAGCTTTGTCCAACTTATAGTATCGTAATTGGTAATATATATACATATATACTTACATACAGAAATCTTTTAATTTCGTCTAGTTATATAATATATTTATAGTGTCTTAGCCAAATTCGATTATGTAAATTTCATTTGAAATCACACCGATTCGAAAATTTTAAAACTGTTGAATATTCGAATTCAACGAAGGATATTATGGATTTAATTTCCGCTGATCCCTTCCTGCGGACCTGAACTATTTGTGTGTAGTATGTTCTATATTTAATAATATAATTTTTTGTTTGTATACATTGTCATTTTTAATAAACAAAAGACGACAGATTACGATAACAACAATTTATCGGAATTATACTTAAAATTATTTTACCTATAATACGACCTTTTTTATTTAATTTTAGTTTTTAAACAGTCTTATTAAAAGCATCTATAATATTATCGTGAATATGTATTAGAATTTGGATTTGTAAATTAATCGCAATTAATGTATCAAACTGAATGAATGTAATGTTCTTATTTTAAAACGGTGTTGAACAATAAAATAGTTGCAAACGTTTCGTACAATGAGAGTATTTACGTACATTGTTTCAGCTCGATACATCTTAGTATCGTTACCTTACATTTTATGCCCCATAAAGCTCTGTGCTCTTACCACAAACGGTTGTAGTACAGCTCTGAGTTTTCAACAAATACTATATAGTACAGGCTAAATCTCTATTTCTTTTTAAGCATTTCTTATTTACTTTTTTATTGTAATTGTCTTATATGCAATATAATTAAGAGTATAGATGTAATAATACAAGTGGTATTTAAAATTCGCAGTATTTTTGACGTTTTTTTTTTCGTGCACATTGTACGCATCAGTTTAGCATTTAATGAGGACCTCTTTTATTGATACATTGAAAATAAGATAGATGTAGACGTATATGACTTAGCCGATCGCAGTCGTTCCAACTGAAAAGCGCCTGTTAATTTTAATATAACTTAATTAATTCTCTATTACGAGTTACCAATAGCTTAAGTGTCAAAATGACGAAAATGAAATGGGCACAAAATATCCTTTGCCTTTTTAAACCTGTACGACAGTCTTGCCATCTTTGTTTTTAGAGATAACATTATATTGTAGAGCTGATGTATGCGTAGTGAAAATCCTTCGATGTGTAAGCTATAGATCAATTGTCTTTATCTAACTGTAGTGTAAAGGCGAAGGTATGCACGTAATGCCACACGAAGTGATCGATCCAATAGACAGTCTTCACTTATGAACGCTTCGTCGATACTAATGAATATGCTAAGGATGCATTTAATATTATAATTAATATTCAAATTAATATCATAAATTGTTAAATAAATACAGCGCAATGCTACACATAAACATAGTAATATAAACATTTCATGTAAACAAAAATAATTCGTTTAAAACATTAATCTTGTTAAAAAAATAGCTTGTAAATGTTAGCATTTTTTTTTTTGGCAAAAAATACGTAAGAGTTGCAATATTTTAACATTAGCATAACGTGCAAAAAAGACATTGTAAGTTCAATACATCTCTTTGGTATCGTTACCTTAAATTTTATGCCCCATAAAGCACAATGCTATTACCAAAAACGGCTGTTCTTTCTGAGGGGACGAGTCTAATTTTAACAAATAAATTTACGTGAAAATGTTGTTATGTAACAAATGTAATTGCCCGACTGACAGAGTTACGTTTGTTAGTATTTAGTGGCTCGATATGTTCGTTTTACTGTAATGGTACGTAGCCTAAACGGCTTGATCGTTATTGAAAAGTGCATTCATTCCATCTTGTTCATCATAGTTTTAAAGTTAATGAAGTATGTAAAACATTAATTAGTTTATTTATTCATAATACACATTACAATACCAATTTATATTAGACCGTAACAGAATAAATTCCAATTCATGTTACAAATTACATATTTTCCGATTGACGTGGAATTATTTTGAATGAATCCCTAAGTACTGTTTTAACACAAAACTGTTGTATTTTAAGCTCAACAAAAAAAATCTTTTCTACTTTTATTAAATATCAAATAAAAATGATAAGACGGCCTAAGACCCCTGAAGGGATATTAAAAGATAGGGAAAGTTTTTGTTTATTTCATCATTTTTAGAAGAATTTTTACATTGAAAAAATAAATTATCTATTAGTAATATGTAATAAGTAAGATGTTGTCCTTGCTTAAAACATTTGTTTATAGAACCTTACTGTATTGTTGAGATAAACTTACTAATAAAGTACAATGTTTATGCTAATAAGAATAATAAATGAACACGTGAATGCACCATAAAACTTCGCAAACTTGACCCTCGTCAAAGACGTTCTCCGTTAGCGAATGTAATTTATGTATCATGTAATGATAAGAAACAAACTGAAGACCACTTGATTCATACGAGATACCAGACCCTAACATCTCTATAAGTATGTATGTGATACACGTTAGAATTGATATATGGAAATGTATGGTGTGATTGGAACTCTCGACCACATGATCGATTTGTCCTTTTAACCATTAGACTATTGGTGTTTCCATATGAGAACTGATTGTTTTGTTTCCTAACTTTACCGTCAGCTTTTATATAAATCAATTTCGTGGTTCTTATCGCGATTTAATTCAATGTTTGTGCAGTTAAATAATTTGTAAACACTGATAAATTTAAATTGAAAACGTAAAGAAATTAAATTTGTAAATTAAATGCTACAAAGTTGGGAATAGAGTTCTGCGGAGTTCCATTCCGACTCGATCTGCTAGTGGTCGAATTCTTATTTACATAGCGATGAAAACGTACTTAGCAGTTTCGACAACTTGAAGAGGGTAAAATAGGGAAGTCAATCCGATTTTCTTAATGGAATTTTGGTGCTTTAATATCTATTAACCTGTAGAAATGTTTTGCTGTAAATTATTCCTTTTTTTAAGTGTTCCTTTGTTAATGTTACTGTGTATTTCAATGTTACACATTATAACAATGTAAGTGGCAATGGGCCGATTAAATCTGTAGGGCCAGCGACGCTATTTGGGATAGGAAATTGTTGAAGTGGACGCCACGGTTGGAGATCAGGCGTGTCGGGCGTCCTATCTCCAGGTGGACGACGATGCGGACGGCAGGAAGTCGTTCGATGCGGAAAGCGGAGGACCGCATGCTGTGGGAGGCATTGGGAAAGGCCTATGTCCAGCTGTGAGCAGACAAGAGCTGATGATGATGACGATGATGAAATAATTACGTAATTATTGAAACAGTTATTTGTGTTTATATTTGTATCAGCAGAGAAAGTCCACGGTTGGATTACATAAGTATGCCACGGTGCGTTAATTATAAAAAATCAATTCGACGAGGAATAATGACATTTACCACACAATTAGTACAGACAAAGTATAAGCAATTGCTGCAACATTGAATGTTGTTCTTTGAATATCGCCCTAACAAATTTCCGGAAGGATCGTTTATATTTTCGTATCATTTTATGGTAGAAAGTAAACACATAAAGATGTTGCTTAAAATTTATCAGAAGGAACGATACTGACTTGACATAAATGATATTTAGATTGCTCCCATTTTCCCCTCATCTGTAGAACTAAATTGCGAAATAAATTCACATTTTATCATCGTTTTAGGCGAACTTATTTTGTTGAATGTTTCAATAAATTTTATATACAACAAGTGTGTGAAACATTCGATAATTGTAAACATTATTGTATTGCAAATATAAATTAGCTCAGAGAAAGAATGAGCTTTAAAATTGAAAAAGAATTTCTATGCGTCGAATGTTCAGATATACGGGGTGTTGTGCAAGCGACAGTCACGTGAAGGCAATAACCGTCGAATATACATTGTATTTAGGCGTACTCCTTTACTAGTGCAAACTTTACGGCCTCTTATTTTATGTTACAAGCGAAATTACTTTTTCTGTTTGTTTCATAAGACGTGGATGTTATGATTTGGAATTTATTCGCGTTGGAAAGATCATTTTAAAATTTTAAGTTATATTTATAAATCAGATTATATTCACAGAACATTTTTGTAGTTCTGATATACAAATAAGATGGGGAGATAAAAGCTGGGAGATAATGATGACTTAGTTGTTTGATAAATATTTCATGATAATATTAGGTACAGCATTAAATAGTAATTTTAAATGTTTATAAAGTTAACTAAATATAAAACGGTTAAAACTTACGTATTCATCCGATGTCGGCACCGACTAGATTTTAGCCAATCGGGGGCTCTTCTTCAGGGTAAGTGGAATTGGTATTATTTCGCGTTCAATGGTTTAAGTTTATAAAGTTCCATATTTAACTAGATATTGAATATAAAACCATTACGTTATTAAAACTTCGTATTTTCCTCACATCAAGTAGTCGGAAGCTACGTAAGTCCCATTCGTACGTTGCATGTATTTAAACAAGACTGCGCGCCGGTCAATCGACGAGAGATGCAATTTGACTAATGAACTGTGTTCTATATATAAAAGTTAACTAGTAATATAAATACGAACTCTTCACATCTGCAAGCCACATGGAAGTCACGAGAATTGATTAAACAAATAAGTTAACATTTTTATCATGCTTGGAAGGACAAAAAAAATCTCGATTAATATGCTTTGCTAAAAATCTCTGATCTATTCAGTGGTCAAAATGTAGAAATAGCTAAGATATTTATTTATAACGATAAAAGAATTTTGAAGAAATATACATATTAGAATTCTTTGATAAAGTATTAGAAATGCGCGGAGAAATTTCGGTAGAGAGGGTTCTAACCCTCGCGCGAGATTTTAGTTCATTAAATGGATTCCGTCTTAGTCCCTTTTGGAGCGGAGCTGTCGAATTTGTATTCATTGATGGCTATAGGAGACCCGCATCTACGTGTAAACGAATTAAATACATAGATGCCGGTGATATATTTGATCATATACTTTACTACTAAATTCCAAGTTGAACAGAAAACTGACTCACTCCTAATATAGGATAGACTCCGAGCTCCCTCAGTAGACATGTAAAGTTGGCTGATGCTAAAAAGGAACTGTAGGGTAGGTAACATGTAACATTTAAAAATGTAATTACTTTGTGATTTAAAAATGACAGTTTATGATATAAAAGAAATTAGTCGGTATTACCGATTTACACGTGAGTTAAGCCTTTTTTTAAGTAGTGTTATAGTTTAATAATGACAAAATAAAACTGAAATACGAAGAAAAGTTGTGTACTAAGAAATTTTGTATGAATTAGTTTATCTCCTTGTTCTAGAAAATTTCCAGATGAATCGCTATTTGAGAGAGACCAAAAGTAATTCAAGTGATCGTTAATCTGTTATTTTACTAAGGCAGGAGTAAACAACAGTGTTCGAGGGATTAATGTAAGAAAATTACAAACAACAATCAGCACATAAATAACACAGATTATTCTAATCTGGACATGTTTGCAAATCGCTTGCGGCAAGCGTTAATAAATAATAATTTTGTAATTCCCAGTGATGGCTGCACAATATGGACGCAATGTATTCAGTAATTAAATGAAATTGAATATTGTCAATTAATCAATTCATCACTGCATTGATCGAATTTTCTGATATAATTTGCATTAATTTGTACTTCCTTCCATCATTACAACATACTGTATATAAACAAAGGCCTCTTTATTACAAGATACGAAATTTCTACGATATTACGAAAACAATATCTCATGTAATGTAATATAAATTACAAAATGATCTCGAAACTTGATTTTAGAAGCCGAACGCTTCAAAATATAGATCGATTATTAAAATATGTGAAACTCGAGATAAAGTTGTTCGTCAAATCACGGAACTGACTTCGAACACACAATATTAGTCCAGTACAATTTTTTTGAAACAAGGAAACGTAGAATACATTGTGCTTTTAATATCTCTACTTTGTGGCACATTTTTCTTAATTCATTTGCTGTTATTTTTATCTCTTATAGTAAATTATAATAATTATTATTTGAAAATAATAATCTAACTATACTGTCGTGTTAAACTAAAAATGATTATATTTCAAGTATTCTATTTACTAACAAATATGTAATTTCAGTTGCCATGACAACGTCAAGTAATTTAACTCACTAGTCAACTATTGTACGTCCACTATTCAAAGTTACAAACTTCATTTTGTACGGAGGCATGGAGCTGCAGGACTGAAATTAATATCGCTCAGAATTCTGTTAACAACATAACCCCCAAGACCTCAGTACTTCCTACCCACGGAATAATCTCCTTTGTTTTATGATAATTACATTTTTTTATAAGAGAAGGATATAGTATATAGTATAGTTATAAGAGAGTAATCATCGACGCCCATTGACATCTGCAATACCAGAAGAAGCACAGAAGCGGTGCCGGCCTTTGAGAGAGAGTTACGCTCGCTTCTTGAAGGACCCTAAGTCTTATTAGTTTGGAAATATCGCTTAATAATAATTCCTTTTTATTACTTATTTCTTACACGAAAAAAAGTATATTTAATCATCATCATCATCAACAGCCCCTGTCTGCCCACTGTTGGACATAGGCCTTTCCCAATGCCTTTCACAGTAAGCGGTCCTCCGCCTTCCCCATCCAACGACTTCCTGCCGTCCGCACTAAGTCCTCGGTCCACCTGCGTCATCACTTTCTATAATTCTAAACAAAATATATTAGTTACAGATGTTGTGTTAATCCGTTTATATTAAAAATAATAAAAAAAAATCCAGGAAGCGATAGTAAGCATACTTTTCCGTTATATAGTTCTGCGTTTGTCAGACTAACAAATTGAAACAGTTTACGCCAAATCACTTTGTCTAGATTAATATTTAATTCATTCATTTAATCCGATTGAAAACGGATTAATCGAATAACTATTTATGGATTGCGCAATAAGGACATGAACTGAATTTACTTGTATTTTGTTTTCATAGAATTCATTCTGTTATCTTGACTTACAGTTTTACTTGTTTATTGGGTTTATATTTAGTTACTTCAGAAAAATAATTTGATCCGCCACCTTTAACTTGATTAAACCTTCTAATATACTCACTTCTATATTTTGTAGATACACAGTAACTTAGAGTCCAAAGTATAAGGTTTAAAATTCTTACGGTATTTTCGGAAAGCACATTATTAGAACCACTCGAAAAAACTTGATCTTGATGTATTGTGTATCACTGTTTTGTTTCAATTTTTCATTTTATTTTTTTAAAGATAAACAACATAGTTTTAGAACATTTTCTTTGCCAAAAGGCAACATTCCAGGAAATCTGTTTACGACGCGCAATTTATGCTAGTTAAAAATAGGTTATATACCGTAGCCTGCCGACTAAGCGGGTTCCTCTGACATCAACCGCGCGTTGGAGTAAATTCGTGTCATCTAAGGATTTAGCTTTTGCATTCAATTTGCTAATGCACGCTCGGACATGTTCACTGAAAGGTTTTAGTCAAATCAAATTTATTTGTACTGATTTATATACGATTAATAGTTTATCCTTGTATTTAGATGCATAATAATTCTATTCTTCTTCGATCTTCTATTGGACACATCATTTATTTCTGGATCTTTTTATGTTTACAGCTGGTGTCGTACTTATATATATATATTTTTAATTTGGTATCATGTTAATAAGTCGTTTTGTTTCTTTTTCAATATATTCGTGTAACTTTAAATTATCTATGTTTATTATTCTCATATATTTTATGATAGACCAGAAAGCCCAATGAACGTATAATGTTATCGTTTGAACACCGGCCCAGTATATTGAGCTAATTTATAACGAACTGTGTTACACAATTTATGGAGATCTCTTAAATAATACGAACTAAATGCTATTTTAGTATACCCCTAGTAAATACAGAAAATAGTTGGTTATTATTTCCATCATTATTATCAGCGTTTGTCTGCCCACTGCTGGACATAGGCCTTGCGCAACGCCTTCCACAGTATGCGCTGTAGTAATTTTATTCAAAAATAATTATTGTCAAAATAATTATAAAGGTAATACGTAGACTGCAATTTGCTGTAAAGTTATACTCAAACCTTCAGAAGATTTACATTATATCAGGGTTGGTGAATGAAATGATTATCTTATCACCACTCCATATTTGACGTAACGTAACAGGGAACTCAATATGACGAAGCTGATTGGTATAAAAATTGTCGTATGCATAGATACTGTATCCTTCGATCACACATTTTTTTGAAATTACATAATCTAGGGATAGTTTTTTTTTTAATGGGTCAGACGAAGTCGCGGGCAAAAGCTAGTTAAACGAGAAATATGACATCAACTCGTACAACATAGTTACGGTAGTTTGGTAAAAGTATTTTTTTTGCTAGAGTAAGTTTTTTTTATTAATTTGTCGCAAATAATGAAATATGAACACACCGTTGCCAACTTTCGAAGCGTTCCAAGTTTCCCCCAGTTACTATTAAAGTTGTTCCGGCAGCTCAAACAATAATGAACTTTACACATAATAATCGATTACGACAAATACAGATTTATGAAACTATAAAGAAGCTTACCGAGGCTAATTGAGTAAAATTCTTACATTACATCTAAGTGCGAAAGCAAACTGAATTTTCTTTTTTTTTTTAAACAATTGAAATATAGAAACAAAAATGACTGTGATACACCAAAGTTGCAAATAAACCGCATGACGCATTAAAACTCGTCTAAATCTTTCAACTTAAAGGTAACAACATAACCTCTCAATATGGCAGACATGCATAATTGACAAAACAAATTACACAAAGCTCAAGAAACAACATTGAAATATTAATAATGTTACATACACATTAGCAACGCGATATAAACAACAATATAATACGTAGGTATTTTTCGTGTAATTTATTTATAACGCGAAGATACCATCTCATTTTTTTCTGGCTGAATTTTTAATTTCCTACAACGTAAAGTTAATATATCCATCAACGTGCCGCTTACATAGACAACGTACAACTTGTTTTGTAGACGAAACGTGACTGGAATATAAAAAACATTTAACAACTTGTCAGCAACACCTCTTTGCTCTACACTAAGGATAAAATAGTTTAGTCATTTTTTACCCTATATATTACGTCACTCAATATACGCAAACAAGTAAATTCCTTTTGTAATTAACGTATGAACATTTTATAAAGTTATAGTGTTAGAATAAATTATTCCAAAAATACATAAGACGAGCGTATTCGATTAAACATTTAAAACATAAAACTGAAGTGTAATAAAATTGCCCTGTAATTTTTATTATACGTGACAAAACGTGAATTAAGCAGTAATATTTCACCATCATCATCATCAGCTCACAATACATCCTCATTGAGGGACTCGAAGCCTACTCTATTATTGGGCTGTATTAGTAAAAAGTAGGCCAGTAAAAAAAGTAAAAGTATAATTTATTCAATTTGTTTCATTGTCATTGTGTTGGAGATGTTTCGAATATTAATTTTATAAAATAAATGATGATTTGAATGTATTTCAATTTAAATATATTAAAGTATTCACTGCGATTGCTTTTCTTTGCTTATATTGCGAAACAGGGCGGAGTAAGCTTTATAAATATGCTAATGCCAGCGCCTCTATAGAAATTCATGAAAATAATTTTCTGCTTTCTTATAACGTAAGCTAAAATTAAATCCCAATTGAATTATGGTATAAAGATTGAGTGTGTAATTATGTATTTTGCATTTCTAATTTATTTAGAATTGTTCATTAGCTTCACTAAATATGAATTGTCAATTTTCTCTTAGAGTTACCAACTTTGACCTTTTTTTTTTTAATAATTAGCTCAACCCGACGTAATACCAAAAAGTCAAAACGTGAAAAACAAAAAGTTTCATTACATCGAAAAACTTTTATATTTTCAGGTTTTTCGGGGATATAAATTCTCTCTGGTATTCTCGAAATATTCTACAAAAGTTTTATCAAAATGTATTATGTGATGAGGCGCATAGGTGACGAATACAAAATATTGATGTTTATTAACAGCCTTATACAGGTAAAATTGTTTATATTTGTTATATTTTCTCCATTGAATTATACCGTACATATAGAAGGCTTCATATGAATATTGAGGATACCAAAAAGTGTGCCTTTTTAGAATAGAAACAAAGATCCCAGCCCAAACGTGTGAAAGCTTTCATTCTATTTATTTTGGGAATACATTCGCGACCTCTGTCGGGAATCCTGCTACGGTTTCTATTACCGAAGAATCTTGTCGTCGTTCCAAATACATTTGCGAAGAAAAAAAGGCCCTCATTTACATAAACTGATCTCAATCGTGTTGTTAGTGACGACGAGTTTTAACAGCTGAATTTAATATAAGAATGCAAAAAAGCCAGTACTATTAAGGGGTCTAATACCACTGTGTGATTTATATTTGTTATTATGTATGTATGGAACAACACTGTATGATTCATGTGTTAGTTAGTAAGAGCTTATTAGTCCGATTTTACTTATGTTTTTTTTACGATGAGATTAAATGTCCATGGCTATAAAAGTAGAAAAAGACTGAAGAAGGTGTGAATGCAATGTGTAATAGAGTATATGCGCAAGAAGTGTGTGAGTTCAGATATGACGTCTGATAAGAGTGGTATATATTGTGGCGACCCTCCGTAGGGGAAAGGGCAGGTTGATGATGAGACCGATTTTACCTTTGTTTAAGTATATTTCGACAGAGAAGATAACTATACATTTTTTGCCATCTGTCCACGAATGTTACTTATCGATTTTAAAATTTATTGAGACTTTAATCTGGCTTTTTATCAAACTTAATTTCCTGATTTATCAACCACTTACGGCGTATACTTTAATATCCTGACGTCAAAGTTGTTGGGGCAATTGCAGCAGTTGTTTTGTAGCTAGATAAAATTAATGAAACCATTACATCGGCGTAACCAGTGGTTGGAACATGGAACATGGGTTTTAATTGATTTTTTATGTGATGACATTTTCTTGTCTTTCAACTATTTTTTTCTGTTACTTTATCGTTCAAATCTTCTACTTATAAAACTAGAGACTTTATCGTATAAACAATTTAAGACGCGAAATACTTGTAAAAAGTTGCGTGTATGTAGAAATTTCGTAAACTTACTGAAAGTTGCTTATGACTCCTATCGTTTCGTGGTGGAAGAGTAAAGCTTATTTTTCCATATATCCTACGTTCGTATGATTATTATTGAACTGCAGTTCAACTTTCATGAATCTGTATGAACAAGATAAAACTACATAGTCCCCGTAGAGAGGCAATCACTTCTGTTCCCAATCGCTTCTCCGCCGTGTTGTATTTAAGTTGTCGGAGTTGTTACACACAATGTGTTCTTCGTTCCCCGCAACTGTAACGTAAGCTTTGTTTAGAACTTTCAATATTATATGTTTGATTATTTGAAAACAATTTTCATGAAAGCGTATTTAGGAAAATTGATAGCATACCAGAGTTTCACTACGCGCACAATAAAGTATTTTTCTTGAATAATAATATTTAGTCGTATTATCATCATTATCATCATCATCCCTTCCAATGCTTTATTGTGGTATTTAATTGCCATTGTATTTTCTAACCTTAAGACGCGTTTCATACATTTTTGCTAATTTTAGTATTTAACTTTTTATTTAAACTTCGTTAAAGCAATAAACTTAAAGTAAAATTATTTCGAGCCGTTTTTATAATTCAGATCATTGGAACGTGTTTGGTTTCATTACCCAATAGGCGTGCAGAAATGTTAAAAAATTGTGGCAGTTTCGTTTATCTCACCAATCACAGATTTACTTTGGGCACTATTTTTAGCGTAATCATTTTCATTAGGATTTGAAAACAAATGTTTTTGTTTGTGTTTTTTACAAGATTTGTAAAATTTGAAACTCATTTTATAAAGTCTTAGTGTTAAATAGATTTTATATTTTCAGACAAAAAACGAAAATGAATTTAGCATTTAGGCAGCTTCTAAGTACAAGGACTTTTAGGTTATGTGAGAAGTTTTCACCAAAAATTCTTCAGCTTCCTATATCTTCAACATGCCCATCTATTCAGCAGCGTTCTTATTGCGAAGATCATACGGAATCAAGGAAATTACCTCAGCTGATGGAATTCCCGCCAGTAATGTGGCCGTCTTTTATAAAATATATCAAAAATTGGATGTTTGCTAATTTCATCATTAGACCTTATTTCGATCAGGAATTTAGCTTGAGCGAATTCATTGAGGCTTCTAAGCATGCAGTTCAGGTTTGTTTTAATTTTTTTATGCATCAAAAGTTTCCAGATATAAAATGTACCATATTTAAGGTACGCCATTCCACTAACATCTCGTATCAGGTTGTTTCAGAATGTTTACAAAAGAGTGATTTTCAAAGTCTGGAAGGTCTGGTTGAAAAAGATGCTATAGGCGCTCTTAAGAATGCTGTAACCAAGCTCTCAGTCACACAAAGACAATTGTTACCCATAGATAAGGAAGATATTTTTTATGCTTTCCCTTACCAGGTAATTATTTTATTGTTGTGAAACTCTAGGTCGTCTGAACACACCATATTCTACCCCACATACTTAGTTTACCCTGGGTAGGTGTTTTTGGATTATACCTAACACTTTTTGAATCTTAAAAAGTAAGCTACTACTGTAGAATTAAAAAAAAATTGGTAAGTAGCCAAATTGCTAATCCAGACAGTAATCTATGTACCAAATATCATCCAGATCCATGGAGCTGTTTTAAAAGTTACCTTCATCTATCTAAATTTTTGCATTTATAACATTACATATACAATAATGTATTATAGCAAAAAACTACTGTTTATGAACTTACAATCAACCTTATATAATATAATAACCTTATATAATATAATGTTAAAAGTTATTTATTTAGGTACTATACATTTTCTTATCATTTTAGGTAGGTGTAATGTTTGATGACTCAGATAAGCGATGGGTTGAAATAACAATGTGCTATCATGTTTTAAAAGGACTGAAACAAATGCAAGAGACTGGCGACCTTCCACCTATTACATTAGGGTGAGTGACACAATTAATAAACCATAAACAGAGTAAACTGTAATCTTTAATCATTGCGCCCTTTTGAGTTACAAGTGTGAGTTTTATTGATACTTCTTACTGTGAAAATCTCCTTAAAAAATGCCATCTGTTTTTAAAAGTATGCAAACACTAGTTTCTATAGTATACTAGCTGACCCGGCTATCAATGTTTCGCCTTAAAGGTAATAAATAAACAGATTTTTTAATTTATTAGGAAATACAAAAAAAAATATTTCCTCCTCGGAAAAAAACGTTTGTATGGGAAATGAAAAAGGGGTATATTTAAGGGTTTCACGTGAATTTTTCTAATTTTTCTCACCTTTTAAACCTTCTCTAGACCTCCATGAACATTCCAAGACCAAGATAAGATAAATCCGTTCAGCCCTTCTTGAGTTTTAGCGAGACTAACGAACAGCAATTCTTTTCTATATATATAAGATGATCATATTTTTGGTGGTTGTAAATTAAATGTGTGCATTTACATATGCTTTTATGTGGGTCCACACTAAAATTGTGTTCTGTACTCGTGCAACATTGAAACGGTGCTGTTTGTAAAACTGTGTATACCTATTTCAGAGTACAACCAGAATTTCGTGACAAGATATTCATACTTAACTACAGATTCATAAGGGAGTTCACGAAAGGCGTTGAAGATAGTTGGTGGGTGAACATTGTTAACCACTTTCAGCCGCAATCCATGACCAAGAAGTCATATTAGTTAAGACAATAATGAAGTTATAATATGTTTATAGACGAGGCAATACAGTGTTGAATTCACAAATAAAGTATTTTTAAATGTTTTTTCTTTTTCTTTTTTTTTGTAATCACATGGAGCTGTACTTATCAATCTTGAGATTTAATTACCATTATTTCTTCCATACTTCTTAGAATTAAATACAATTAATAGCATGTCATATATTTAATAACAAGAAATATATTAGTAGCAAAATATATAATTTAATACAAGTATATAATAATCTATATACATAGATTTTTCTTACATAAGTCTTAAATCACTATCCCAAGATTTATAACTGCGATTTTCAATGTTGTTAATGTATTTAAAATACAGCACAGTTGTCATGTTCATCTAAAAATGCTTCTTTCAATTTGTTTAGAATTATCACAGAGTCTTCTGGAAATGAAACAATTATGTACCATATTTGTTTACAGAATAGAATAAAAATGTCACAAATGAATTTACCCATTATGAAATCAATAAATCATCATCATCATCATCAGCCTTTATCTTACCACTGTTGGATATAGGTAGGTCTTTCTCAATGCCTTCTTCAGTTTGCGATCCTCCTTCAACGACTTCCTGCCGTCCGCACTAAGTCGTCGGTCCACCTTAAGGGAGGATGCCCGACACGGTAAAAAAATGTTTTTTTTATATAATCATACCTTTTACAGGATCGTATAATGATCTTTTGGACACACCACATTGTACCTTTATAGGTCTTTGTCGTTTTATACAAGACTCCATATCTGGAATTAAGAAATTTCTTTGATTATTTCCTCCGGCTCGAAGGACCATAATGTATGTCGTACGACTTGTGATTTAGTTAATAAACGGATATTGTAAATTATTAAAAAATTTAATACATGTTTGAAACGGACAGTAACGTAAAAACGGGTTGTGAAAAAACAAGTGACTACCGGGCGATTAAAATGTGTTTTATTTCTCAAATAATTTCTTCTTTTATTTTATGGTTTTGCCGAAAGAATATATAAAACCTGCTTGGACAATATGGATCAAGTGATATCAAACTGAACTGCTTTACAAATATTAAACTTAATTAACTTATTTATTACCATTGACCCATCTATTGAATTCAGCCTTTGTCAGCCCACTGTTAGGCCACACTGAGTTGAGTTAATCTTACCTTTAAACAGTCCCAGAGATCAGACTCTTTTAAGACAGAGGGGGTTTACTTGAAGAGTTCAGCACATTTTTATACTTACAAGATGATGAGATTCTATTTAGATGAAGAAGAAGTGATGAGTGAGTGACAGATTTATGGAAGAGTACATACTGTGCCGTCCCTCCATAGGGAAAAGGGCAGGTTGATAATGACATTATTTCACTTACCACCATGTACTTTATCCAACATTGAGCTGACATCTAAGTTCTCCATCAATCTTGTACATAAAGCATTAGCATACAAGCTAGCACCTGGCATTATTCTCTCTGTATCACCGGTCTTCACCTCATATGTATAGTCTATGGTTGTTGAACATTCGATTTGCAACAACTCGTAAGCAACTTCAGATGATTGGGTCGAATAACTTAGTAATAGGTTACGATGAATCGTGTAGTCTTCAACTGCGGTCATAGCTGTGTAAATTTTAGGGTTTGTTGACCTTGAAATAAATAAAAAAGTACATTTATTATGTGTGAATATTGGAGTTAAAAAAGTCATATTGGTTTCACAGATGCCGAACTTCTATTTGCTAATAAAACCATACATAGCTGTTTTTTTTTAACAAAAGTATTAATTGATTTTTGTTCATTAGCTAATATTTCTTATAACCATTCCTGTTAAGCTTAAAAACATGTGTTAGGAATGGTTAACGACATTAGACGAATGGTGGGTTTCAAACTTCTAACTGTTAGCGCTAGATTGATAGTCCATACCCATAACCATTAGGCTATTGGGGCTTCAAAGCTTGATAATTTTACTCTAAATTGATGAATGTGTAGTACATACATTCTCCCAATTATTTTAATAATCAAAAACTACAACGTTACCTATCTAATACATTTCTGCACATGTCTAAAATCAAGATGCACAGTTCCGGCTTACATTTTGCAACTTCTCTGAGCAGCCAATTTTCTGTCACACAATAATCCATGCTTATATCTTCCGTAGGGCAATCCACGCCGAGCAAACATCTTGTATTGCATAACTCACATCCATGGCCAGCATAGAAAATAAAAGCTGCAATTTTTTTATTAAACATAAATGTCACAGATTAAATAACACACAAGCTGACATAAACATGTTCCTATTTCAGCAAATACCAAATAGTTTTATGTACAGTTTAAACTGCTTATTATGACTTCAGAGAGAGTATTCAATCATAACAACCAATACACTACTTATAAAATGGCTTAACTCACGTGTAACTCGGTGTCAGTACCATCTGTTGTCCCGTACCGTCAGTTAGTTGCAGTGAGCGACAGGCCGCGAACGCGCGATAGTACCGTTCCCACTCACACTGAAGATGAGCCCCCGATGGGCTCGAAAATAGTCGGTACAGACACCAAGTTACACGTGAGTTAAGTCGTTTTATAAGTAGTGTAGTGAAATGACTCACGAAAGTTTTAATAGTTTAATTTCATAACAACCAATACGGTTTTTGAGTCCACTTAAAATTTACTTTAGGGTTACTAGAGGTAGCTTGTACTATCTTAGGACCACATTGCCACTAATACCAGTTGGACGCTTAGACAAGTATAACCAATACTATAATAAAAATATTAAAAGATATTAAATAAATAATAATATTAAAAAAAATGTATTGAATTTATATGAGAAATTCTATAACTTACTATAAGAATCTTCTGGTATTAATTCAAATATTCTTGTTAAATATGTTTTCAATTCAGCTGCAGTCAAATTCTTCAGAGAAATAATTATAAAGCCCAATTTCTTTAAGTTGGAAGCCAAGGAATCACAATCGATTGTTGGTGTTACAAGCTTTGTTAATTGTTTATATTTGTCATTTCCTATGAGTATTGCTACTTTGCTTTCAGGTCTATAGTAAGTCAAAATTGTTTTCGTGTTCAAAGCTGTTGTCAATAATAGTCTATATTGTTGTGTAGAGTAACCGCGCCTATCCAGAGTTTTCATCAAAATTTCACCTGGTTTTTTGCCGTCTTCGTAATTTAATCTGAAAAAAAAATGGAGTTGGTAAATAGGTAAATACTTCAGTTAAAATTGTCTTGTCAATTCCATAATCTACTCCGATCAATGGCAACCTTTTTAAAAATTTGCTATCAGAATCCTCTACATCTCTTCACTTTCAACAATAATCACTGCCACTCTTAAAAAAAGACGTTCTAACTACATACATTAATATTGTTAAAGTTGCTGTTTCAAATGTGGAACAACTCAAAAAACCTTACTTTAAATCTGCTAGTTTTGCTAAGATTTCACATGCTTCGATATTAAGCATTAAGGCTTTTTGATATTCGGTATAAGATATTGTTTGTAAAAGTGACATTTTGTGAATCTAATCAGTTAAAATGTGAAACAAAATTGGGTAGTGGTGTTTAAACATAAGATAAAAATACGATTCCGAATGCCCTGTTTGTTTTCCTTGTTGATATTGACAGTTCCATAGAAAGCTATTTAGTTTTGACACTGAAATGACAATTGGTAAGATACGAAAAGCTCAAAGGTTTAAAGAAATACTATTTGTACAAAAATAAACAAATAATTTATAAGCTTTTCTTTAATACACAGACTGATTAGAGGAGACGAAGGCCTAGGAAATTTTAGATGTAATGCTTTTCTTTGAATATAAAGTTCTCTAGAGTTTGAGAATTGACTGGTATATTATACTGTGTACTATGACTTTACACTCTTTGTAATTGTCAGTGTCAGTTTGTATCGTCCTGTCCTTCTATTTATAAAAAATGGCTATAGGTGTTGATACTTCCAAATGGAAACCTAGAAAGTTGAAAGGAACTCCCGCTTTGAAAGTCAGTAACATAATAGGAATAAGTACTCTTACCTTTGGTGCGATTTTTGGTGCATTTTACCAGTAAGTAAATATTTAATTTGTTTATAAAATGTTTGCTTTTGGTGTATAAAAAGGTTATGTTATTACATTACAGATTTTCAAATATAACAGCGAAGTTTCGTAAAAACTTTGGACCATTGTACGAGGACCCTGAACCAGAAGTAGAGAGGAAACTGATGATAGCAAGTGGTCTAATAAATAGATCAGGTGATATGATTAGAAAACTTAAAGAAGAGGAGGATAGACCAGATACACCTGATAAATAACGTGGAAAATGTATGTAGTTTATGTAAATTTGTGAAGAAGTAGTAAATAAATGTTTAGGACTTATACTTGTTTTAATTCTGGATATATTTAATGTTAGAACAAATTAGAACAAGCAAATTTTTAAAAAATTTGGAATGGAT
>JAODUI010000031.1:5398012-5415917 GCA_027563995.1 Papilio gigon
CATTCCTAAAAGCCAGTGCGTACTAGCACTAAACTATAACAATAACTGTCAGTTACTATTAATCATACCAAAAGTATCTACAACAATCAGATTTAAACGCTAAACCAACTGTTTAAAGTCGATTTTGCCATGTCAGGATTTTCCTTACGTATACCAGAGTTTCACAACGCGCACAGTAAAGTATTTTTCTTGAATAACAATATTTAGTCGTGTCATCATCATTATCATCATCATCCCTTGTCTGTCCACTGTTGGACATATGACTTCACTAATAAAAGGGTGTATACAGTATAATGTTAATGTGTTCTTTCATGAACAAAACTAATTCCAAATATAGTAATAAAAAAATTAAAAATATTTTCGGTTAAAAAAAATCAAGTGGCCTTTAAAGTTTTAAGCGCACTAAATATTTAGTTAGGCTTTTGCGTATTTGACAAATTCAATGAATGTTTATCCCGACGTCTGAGTGATGGGTTAAATTTGTCACTGTTCCCAACCTGAAACTGGCTGTTGTTGAAAGCAAACATTACGTTAATAGTAACTTACGTAATAAATTGCCTACCATTGTTTTGGTGTCCAAATCTTTTAGGGAAAATATCAAATGGCGTGAAGTTGGCGTTAACCGAATTTGTCAACGCTTTTTGTTTTTTTTTCTAAAATTTAACACACTTGCAATTTAAAAAGGAATATATTTTTTTAATTACCATCAGTAAGAAATTGATTTTCCATAAACGTATGTCACCGCTGCTGTCTTGTAAGTTGATATATACGGTTGATGCAGTAAGTAAACGATACTCCAAGAAACAATGTTATGCGTACCTGAAGACGATAGTGTTTATAATTATTTTTTTAGTAAAATAAATGACGAGGTCCTGGGTACAAATATCGGTATTCTATTTTTATTGTTAATAATATCCTAGCGCAAGTCTCATTATTAGTTTATTACAAAAAATGATTGCATCTTTTATACATAGAAAATCCCACGACATACAGTAGAGTACATAAAACTGTCGATAGCCCGGGTATTTATCATTTCAAATATAGTTTTTTTTTCTAAATGGTGCTCTTTTTTAATGCAGTCTGATATTTGCTCTGTGCAGTGCGAGGCATTGCGCGGTGAATTGCCAATCAATATCACTACAATTTTAGACCCTACGTCAATTGATACATGCGGCCACCTTTCAGATTGCTATTGATAACAAACAAAACACACACGTAGAATTGGTTCAAAATATTGAATACTTTATTCTAAACTTGCATGCGGTGAAGGAAAACATCGTGATGCAACCTACATATAACGGCGAAGAAATACAAAGATATGTGTGAAGTCAACCAACACGCACTGGCCCAGCGTAGTTGACTATGGCCTAGTCATCCCTAATAATAGGGTAAGCTCCGCGCCCCTCAGTTTGGACGTATAGTGAGCTTATGATGATTATTCTAAACTTTGAAATACTTTATTCAATATTTTGTGGTTGTATTTCATTTCGTGGCAACTCTGTATACAATATTTTTAATTATATTCAATCTCAAGTTTTCTTAATGAGACTTCGTTAAATTGAAGAAATACTATACAAATAAATAAATATACTTGTTGACATCAGTTAAATATATTTGCGTTTAATTCGTTGATATTTTAATTAAACATTGTCAAGAATATTATTTGTTGAAAGTACGTCGTGGCATTGTGATGATATAAAATAGGGAATGCTGTAAAGTATCGGGTACCTTCTATTGTATCGTGTTTGTAACGAGGTGTTCGTTTTTTATTAAATCTTAGAAGGGTCTTAAGATTGAAGTCTCAACGATCTTTAATTAACAAACTTGATTCTTGAAGAAAGAAGAAATTTGAATCAACTCCACCATTAAAGAAACGGAACATGAAACTAATTTTACAAAGCTTTTTCATCTTTTTTTTTTTTTTTTATAAACAGTGGCAAATAAAATGTTCAGTAGTGAAGCATACTTCAAAGAAAAATTTTGTTAATGGATCTTTATACAAGAGAAAGATTGAGTTTTTTTTTTTTTATAAACAGTAGCTTTAATGAACTAATTTAATTTACGTGGCTTTGTTTACTTTAACGCAAATGTATTTCAATTATAGAAAAAAATCAAGAAGAAAAATCTATGCTGTTTTATTACATAGTGTAAACAAGTTATGTCTTAGTAAAGGTAATGAGATTTAATTTAATACGTGTGTTAAAGGGTAGATGCAATACGTACATAGTAAACGTATTTGTGATAAAGCAACAATTTATACATATATTTTCATTCCACGAAGAGTGACATTGTACGTGCGTACGAATCGTACGTGACTCTTTCTTACTAAGATATTGCAGAATTCCCGCATGAAAAATATCCCGTCGTTGTAACAGTATGCACTTTAAGTTGAGGTTACGTTTTTTCATACGTATTTTAAAATTATTACAACGAAACAAAATCAATTTAAAGAAGATATAGGATTCAAAGTAAAAACTGCAGTTATTAAATTATACTATTTTTAGCAATCCTAAAAGTTCTAATTATAACTTAAGTTACTTAAACTTAAATAAATAGTTAAAAGCCTTTTGTGTCTCTAAAGTTAGACATAACTGTACAGAGGAAGACATCTTTCGAGAAGTGAACTACAGCCGTCAAGTCGACCATTACTTAAAGTATTTCACGAAATACGGTCAGGTACTTCAAGTAATAAATAAATAAAAAAAAAATATAGAGTACTGAAGGCTCTGCTCTCACACAGGTAGGTCAGGGGATGCAGAAACATGTGTCATCATAAACTGTACATGTGTGCGTTAGTGTTGACCATGCGTATGTGGGCGTGTGTTTGTATGTCCGATTAATATATTTGAGAAAAGAAAACACATGTATCGCTCCAAAAGTTAACATTTACGACCGTCATTCAATTTGCATGTGCTCAGAGACAACGCTGATATCACTTATCCTTTGTGTACGCGTGACTGGCATTAGTATTTCCCGTTATTTGGCCTCCGAAAGTACCTTTACGGTTATACGCACCGTTGACTACAAATTAGATTATTGATTTTGAAGAAAAATTGACAAAACTCTTTTCATAAACCGCATTCAGAGTTGCAAGACTATGATTTAATTAATTGAACTGTGGTAGAGTGCGCCGCATTAGATGCCGCACGATTGGCCTGATCGATCGGTGGAATACCACTATGCCAAAAGAGCTAGGGAACGTGTTTGAAAACTTTTAACTTTTTAAACACACCTATAGGTATTAGTAATATTGAGAAATCGTTTCGTTGATTCTTTTTCCAAACAATTAAATATGCATCTTCAGATTTAAATTCTAAGTTATATTTTATTCCAATTTATATTTTAGGATACACAGTTCTTGTTGATCTAAAGCAAGCTACGTTTTTAAAAGTGTAGTAAAGAAAATGTAAAATAAAATGCTCGGGTTGTGAAAATATTATTTGAAGAAGCAAAAAGTAACGCATATGTATAAAGTATAGTTTAATGTACGCAGTTTCTTGAGCTAAGTGCTCTGCGTTTATTTGAGCAAGGATTTGTGTCTGCTTCTAACAAACCGACTGCAAAGATAGTTTACTTTTAAAAGCAACGTAAAGTTTGAATTATTCAAAGATTTTTTTTTCCTCATATTTCATCCAAAAACTGAAACATGAAATATAAAATAAAATAGTGTGTTTTATTATATCTTTTATAAAATATTAAGGTGAGTAACCTCACAAAATTACATATGATAAAAAAAAAATAATTTACCAAAAAGGTCCATAATGTTTTCTTCACAACTATTCTCATAACACTACTTATAAAAATGGTTTAAATCACGTCCAAATCGGTGTCGGTACCGACTAGTTTCGAGCCCATTGTTGGCTCTTCTTTAAGGTGAGTGGGATTGGTACTATAGCGCGCTCGCGACCCGTCACTCACTGTCGGTACCAACACCGATTTGCACGTGAGTTAATCCGTTTTCATAAGTAGTGTTAGTGAAATGTCTAACGAAAGTTTTAACAATTTAACTATTCATCTCATCTCTATCATCTACGCTCCAATATTGTTTTTAAGTTTAACGAAATATTCAATTAGTGATGTTGTACTTAAAGCTGTATAAACATCTCGTTCGATTTAATCTCGAACTTCGTCGAAATATTTCCCATTGATTGTTTCCAACTTTTCCAGTTATTTTTAATGTTCATGTAAAAGTTTGATTCAGTATTGAAAATATGAATTAAGACAAAAGTGAATGGGAACTTTTGTACCTGTTTTATGAGAACTACGTAGACAGATGAATGTAAAATTTGACACAATTAAATTTAATTTGGTGAAAAATTCCATACATACAATTGTTATAAAAAATCGTTGTATTTGAAGTATGGCGGAATTTCGAATAATGGACGACTGTTGGTATACTATTAAATAATTATAATTTTCAACGTCTTCTTTGGCTTTGATAAGTTAACGTAGCTAATTGAGCTGTCTGGCAACAACTTGCTACGCTTCTGTAACGGGAACACACGAGAGATTTCAACTAACCTAGCTAGACCTTAGTAAATCTATTTTATAAAAATTAAGTAACAATTATGTAAGTCATGTATTAAGTAAGTAACAATCATTCAAAAATTTGTAGTACTGACTTGAGCTAAGTTTCTATATGCCCGTAGTGGGGCAGAGGGCGTTCACAGTACGCCACCAACTAATACTGTAATAATGCACAGTCAAAATCTCGTACTCTAGTATTTTATAGCAAAGAACGTAAAATAAAAGCTATAAAGTAATAAAAAACATGTATTAAATAAATGTAAAGTTTAAAAAACGCAAGAAGCAAAACGGTATTTTGCTGTTACAATGTCGTGAAATGCTACAAAAGCTTCCATTTGTATATTATCTAACGCTACAAATCAAGCGTCCTGGCGCTCGGGGGAAAAGAAAATTGAGATACGGCAGGCATTATTCCGCGCAAATATATCTTGATATTCCCTCTACGCAACCGTTGGAACTCCGTAAAGCTTTTGTAAAATCAAAACAATAAGTCCATTTAATTTTATCATACTTTATTTGTGAATTGTTGTACTTTACATAATGTGAATAAAAGCATGACACAATAAAATGTTAACTTGTACAGTACAATCGTATAACGGGTATTCAACATAGCTATGAAAAAAAGATTACGTCACTAAAAGTATTTAGATCGTCAACTGTGAGAAGAGATCAGGGTAAATAATAATTTCGAAGAAAAACCGAAATTATTTTATAATCTAGTATTATAATATAAAACAATTTTCGAAGTATTTGTAACGGTAACAAAGCAGCTATATTGAAGCTAGTGCTCAGTGATTGAAGTGCCCAGAGCTGACCATGTCATCCATTAGCGAAGTCACTATTCCTTTTTTTACCGTTGCCATTTTATTGAATTGGATTTTGTGAGTTTAAGATGAACTATTTTACTATAATATAAATAAATTTAGATCACTGTGAGCCGGGCACTTCTCTTATTAAGATGTCATTAGTCTAGTGCAGTAATTATCAAACTTATTTCTTTGAGGGGGCAGCCCTTTGAGAAGCAATTCTGTTTCACCGACCCATTTTTTAAACACCACTAAAACTTAATAACCACAACTTCTTTACTTTGATTTTTATAAAATTATAAAATTTAGTTTATAAATTAAATTTAGAAGTAGTTTAAATAAAAACCGCTGCCTAAGCTAGCGTTTTTATTATTTGCAATGGATACTAAGAAATATTTAAACATAATCAATCTTCTGCACGCATACTATGGAATGTACTGAGAATTCCTATGGCCAGCAGTGGGCCGGCAAGGTCTGGTGATGATGATGGTGAATCATCCATAATGTTGGCACATTCAATGATAATATTTGATACTATACTAATGACAAACTTAATATTTTTAATTCAACTGTTTGACTACAAATCTTATTTAAAATGAACGGACTCGACCAACAACAACCATAACTATAGAACACAATAACAACCACACAAAAAGAAACTATGTGGTGAGACTGCGCTGTACACATCGTGACATGCCATAACAACTTCTCGATACAGCGCCATCTGTTAGGGCGCGGCAGAAACGGCGTCAACATCAACTATTACTACAACAAAGTTACCATTATCGTACGGCAAAGTGACGTGAGATTGACATATAGAGGAGAATATAAAACTCATCATTAAAGACTATGTTTTGTATAAAAAACAAACATATTTTGAGTGATTAAAAAAGCACACTAATAGGATATTAAGAAGTGTAATTGATAGGCGCTCATTACAGTATATCTGAGGTTGTTATCGCTGTTTCACGTTCATTAACGTTCCGAACTTGTAGTGTGAAGGAAAGTCGTTAAACGTCACAGCTCGTTAAAGTAAATTGAATGAAAACACAGAACTCCTCACTTTAACGAGACCATACTGTAAATATTATAATAGGACGATCAAAAGTATTCTCATAAAAGATATTTCGAGTTACATAAGATAATTATCAGATCATATGCTCAATCGTTGATGATACATAGGTCGTAGTTTTGATTCTTGGGTTTTGTTTTTGTTTTTTTATGAGAGAAGAGGGCAAACGGGCGCGGGGTCACAGAGGTGGTCGTCGACGTCCATGGATATCTAGTGTTTACTGTTTTGATTTATAATATCCCCGTTCTTATCCCACTGTCATTCGGCGTACCAGGTTTTTTCATTCTGATCGATCTATCTTCCGTCACTTCATTCACCACTCACTTCTTAATTACGTCAATCATTCATTCATCCATTGATTGATTGTTAAATAATTGTTCAAATCTTTTTGATGACATAAAAATGTCATAAAACAATATGTGCAGTTTCTATGACAATGATTTTTTATGTTTTACATCGTTGCACTTGTACATTTTTCTCCACATCTTTTATGTACCAGGCAAGCAGCAAACAAGTAGGTTAACGAACGTCCTACTTGTCACGTTGCTCAAGATTAAAAACACAAAAGATAAAGAAGAGTAGTATTGCCCTGATTCTGAATGCTAGAACAAATATTAGTTGTTTTACGAGTATTATGTCGTGCCGAAAGGTGTTTTTTTTTTCGTTTACAACAAAAAAAAAACCGTCGGCGCAACCAGCATAATTTGAGCTGACCCATTCATATCGTACCCCGTTTTTAATTAGGAAAGTTATAAGTATTCCCTTTGTTACGAAACTCACAAATCGTGAGCCGTTAATTGGTTTTTCATGTAATAGACGAAGTACACACTTCTGCAATGTTTTTTTTTTATCATACATTAAATTAGAAAATTGCAGAAACGAATAAAAAAAAGTAATTCACAATGTAAACTTTGCAGTTCTAATATTTTATATGGACATAGTTTTTTTTTTTACAAAGTAATATGGAAAACTTTATATTGAAAGTATTTATTTTACAAGATATACTTGTAACTTCTTTGAGAGCCCGATGTATTTCATTTTCATCAAATAGCTTTGTAATTGGATATCAATATTTAACAGCTAACGACGATGGTTTCTGCTCATAAAATTGCATAAACTTGTTTCCAACTTTAAATTATGATTTAATAAAGAAACAACAAATATTATTAAGTTTTGTTTATTAACTTCCAAATTTATTAAATTAACGGTTTGATATTTGATTTTGCTACGTTGTGACTGTCAAAATGAAAGGAATAAAAAAAAAACAATGTGGTCAAAGTGTTTTGTAAATTAAAGCACAGATGTCGTTGATTAATATAACTAAATATATTTGGGTAAAATAAAACCATGGTAATAAATACGTACGTAGAAACATTTACTAAGAAGTCCCATACTCGTATGTTTGATGTTTAATCGCAAAGAAAAATCCTACGATGCTTTTGGATAACATCAGCAAGCCTTTGCTATAAAAGCAGGAATTTAAAAGCCCCGAACCCCCATAAACCTTTTGCGAGCATGTGAACAAAATAACATGAGACCTTAGCAACTACCTTATGTCTGTATAGATAAATTTATCACATTTATTTGCGTATTGTCACTTTTTATTTAATCAGAATAGACACTTTTTTATATCGTTTCCTTCCGGACCGAAGACATTTGTTTAGTTCACTGTCTGAATAAAAATATGGTGTAAGTACGAAAAAAAAATATTGGATTTATTATTTGTGATGTTTCATTGAATTCATTGACTATGATTGTGGCGGAGAGATTTAAAAGAGTTCTCTAGTTTAGAATTTGATAAATTAGGTGTTATAATAAAGATATTTCAACGAGGGTTTGATTTCACATTTCTTGGAATTGTAATTTTTTTGATCTTTGTCTCTGGATATCTATCCAGTACTAAATTTAAAATTAATAATTTCTTGAAATCTAAAAGTTTCCTTGTAATTCAAAGAAAAGTTCTCAAAGGTAGAATTTATCGACATCACTTCATCGAACTCGATTTGACATTCCATTTTAAAAGCAAGTGTTTGACAGTTGGACGAGATTAAATTTAGTTTGAAGCACAAGTACGAACACGCTTCCGAATTCCAATCCATCTTGGTCGTAGGTTCGAATTATAAAGAATTAAAAATAACACATTTACTATATTATTTCGACATTTAGATTAATTGAAATATTCTTTGTAAAACCCTATAAATCTTTAGGCGTTTAAAAATATTTCATTTAACCAGAAGAAGAAACGAAGACGTAATAAAAACCGACGCTTTGAACTCGTAATGATGTTATATAAAGGTAATATTGGAACGTGCAGGCAATCAAGCTGGTGTGTTTTCACGAAATATTGCCTACCGTATCTTAATTTTCTTTCCCTCAGGGTGCCGGAGTGATTGATTGGCGGCTGTATGTCATACGTGGCACATTTCACAAGCAACAAGCAACAACTACTAACTACTTCTTGCGTTATTTTAGGACAGTATATTTTCGTTATTTATCACATACTATATATAGTGCATGATGTTTTTTTTTTATTCCCATTAACCATGTTAAGCCCTAATAACATCTCAAAAATCTGGTAATAGCTAGTCGTATTATTACAATTACATTTTTCTTTATCTAATTGAAGCGTATACATTGCGCCGTCATCTTCATTAACTAGCGTCACTCATCAACGGCTTCGTTATCCAGCCGTCAATGTACAGCGCTTTATAGGTTCCCTGTAATTACGACTTGAATCAATTACTCGTATAAAATATTGTGTTATCAGATAATGTTAATTTGGACTAGATAAAAGCCTTTAAATATTAAGTTTCGTAGGATTATTGCTATTAAAATAAATATGTTTCTAGATAAAGTCAAATAATCGTATTGTTCGGTTCTTAATAAAGAGATATTTGAGCAGTTTATTTGTAGTCGAAGCACGTAGCGTCCTAGAAACATGCTCATTGTTTTCAGCCAGTATTAGCAATAAAGTAGGTGAGATCTTGGACCAAATAGATTCCAATAATGTTATATTAAAATATATTTGTAAATGGCCTATAAAGTAAGATATTTTATTAGTAGATACTATTGTATTCTCCTTAAAATGGGACATTGGCAGAATAGTATTTCTGAAAATAAACTAGGCATGTAAATACTTCTATTACCAATTAGTTAATCAGATTATTCATTTGTTTCTTTTCGAAAAGTTAACATCGCTGAAATATGCAAGGAGATTGACTGATTAAAAAACCTCTTTTTTACTTAGGTCCTAAGAAAACAATTTCATTAAATCTTTTAATACATTTTAGTTTCTCAATAGCGGACCCAGCAGAGTGGGGCGTTCTCCCACCAGGTAGAGCGTGGAGTAAGCGCGGACGTCAGGAAGTTGTTGGATGAGGACGGTGGAAGATCGCATACTTGGGATGGCATTGGGAAAGGCCTACTTCCAGCAATGCACAAACAAGGACTGATGATGATGATGATGATGATAAATAGCGGGACTTAACACTATGTCTTTTAATATCACAATGTTATAGAATCATAAATGTTTTGATTCATGCAAAATAACATGAATAATGTGAAACAAGCACGAACATAGAATAATAACTAAAAGCCGTTCTGAAACAATTCATTTCCGACATCGGGTTTAGAACGAGGCGTGTAATTTGAGCACAAAGCGCGGCTAAAGCGGTTCTGTCCATTGCACCTGCCTAAAGTAATCTATTTGCATAGAAGTTGCCATTAGTGATTGTACGTGTATGAGAACATTTTATATTATCAACTCATTTCCATAAAATGACTCTATATAACTTTTAAGAATTCCTTACTCATGTTAAAAATATTAAAGACTAGCTACCTCACGAGACATTGTCCGCGCGGAATTTAAAAAAAATTACTTACATGTACTGCCTAGGCGCAATTGTAGACAATAATCTATCTCTGTATCAAATTTCATTAGGATTCATTTAGCTGTTCTGTTGTTGTCATTTAGTCGAATGTACTTATTTAATATTAGTAAGATTTCTAAAACTTACGTCAATGAGATTTTGACATTTATATGAGAAGGAGGCAAATAATAACAGAAGAACCACAGATGCGTTGCAGGCTTTTAAGAAAGAGGTAAGCTAATAAGATGTTAAAAAATATAATAGTGTTCATAAGACAATACAAAAATAAGCGATGTAACAAACTTAAAACGTATAACATTTGTTTAAATTCTTGTAACATTTAACCGTAAGCTTTCAGATCTGTTACCTTTCCGAACGGAGAAATCTTTTATTTAGGTAAAAATTGAAAGAGATTTCTTTCCTCAAATTTTGGTAAATAAAATTTAAGGCGAAATGAACGAACAAAAGATATCCAAGAGCATTATAAGCCGTTCCTTTTATAGCTATTTGGTAGAATGAGCCTTTGGACATAAAGGGCGATAATATCCCAGTACATTGTAGACATGTTGATTGTTTCATAAAGTGACCTGGGGATTCTTTTGTAGTTTTAAAAAAGAAGAAATAAAATCCATTAGTGCCTCTCGATCTTTTGTTATAATGTTGGAAAGAATTTAAATGAAATTATCAATCACTCACATTCCTGATTAGGTACAAATGTTTTATATTATAAATGAAATAAATATTTAGTAGTTTAGGATACTTTCTACTTACTTAAAATTATGCAGACACGAATGTTTCAGTTACATATTTTTCTTATTACTCTATTTTCTCTAATTGTATTTATCGGTAAAATATATATTAGGAAGCGGTTATAAAATTATATTGAAATGAAAAAGTATAATGTTTTCGTATATAATAATTCTCTAATACGAAAAAAAATTCGCGCTCGAGTTTTGGATCGTATAAAAATTGTGGTTATATTCGTTTTTAGATGAAAACCGTTGAGTGGTGTTTTATTTTCAGTTTATCGTCGGGGTTATTGCCTGTAAAGAGATCAAAATGACGCCGTATACCGCTACCAAGATATTTGTTGATATGTGAATAAAATTATGAAGATAATAGAAGAATTTTACAAATAAATAACGGATAAACAGAAATCATTTTATCCAACATATTATTTAAATAAATTCTATTTATATCACTTTAAGAAGCCCCGTAGACTACAGTTTTTATCGACCGTTAATTTTATCTACCGCCTATTTAGTATGAACATGTTCGGAAGTTAGCACATTACATAGATTTGGTATAACGTCATTTGGGCTTCACGGCCTAAACAGGACCGACTATCGGCTTATAAGAAATCTGTAGACTAAAGGAGTTCTAAAGAGTCAGCCATACAAGTGTTTAATGGTCGATGGATAACGTAAAAACAAACATAACACATATTGAAAACCTATATGACAGGTCTAAAGCTAAGCGGTAAAGATACTGGACTAATTGAGTTAAGCCCTTGACTAGTCATTATTAATTTGAATTGTTCTGGCACTTATAGTTTTAATTAAATAGGTTTATGAAAATCAAAGGGGAGCGTGTCGTGTGGTGTTCGAGTGTTAGATGACATTGAGGACGTGTGTCAAATAGCGAAGGCGAGAGAGGGAACGGTCTGGCAGCAATTTATCGTCGACTGATATTGCCGAAGCGTGATTGCACCGCGCGATAAAGTGCTCCGCAGTTGTGTACGCCTTCGAACGACTGCTGCTGCTATCTCGTGAACGTTTTATGTCACGGTTTTGTTTCACGCCGATACACTTCATTTTATAACGGATGATATTCATTTATGTACACGCTTTGGATACGTTTTATCTTTAGGCTTGTACGAACTGTATTATTTGTATTGCATTATTCCTTACATTGTACTTACTACATACTGTTTTTTTTTTATTCCATTGTACTTTTTTCCATTCGTAGATAAATAAAAAGACGTGTACTTAATTAAATTATTTACATGACCGAGTTTATTTGATCCTTTTCAATTGATTTTATAGTAATTGTCCCCCGATATCTACGGAAAAATCTATAGAGTTAATTTGCAGAGCGAAGTGAAATGAAACGCAACGTGAATCCACAAAGCGATAGCGACGCATCCGGCCGTTATTAAATCACATCGCTATAATAAATGCATACCCGAGCGTGCACCAAACTGAATGCCTTAAAAGTGTTAATCCTACCAAATGCAAATATATGACGGTGTCCGAGAATTTATGTTTCCATTTATGTGTCGTTATTATTTAAAACATCTAACAAGCATAAAACATACAATTTAAAAAGTTATGATTTTAAATTTAGAACAATTACTATTAAAAAACATTTCAACGTGCCAATATCTTTAGGTGATTCAGACGACAATGATTCAATGTTACTATTTTTATATTATAATTTTATTAATGAACAGACATAGTAAGGTTACACGTTTTATTTAAAACAAAAGTACTCCTTCCACTTTAGTATTCCACAAGTTAATGAAATTATAAATGCGTATGTTTGAATGAATAGATGTTAACAAATAAATTAAGCGCCAGTACCCTAATGGTTAAGGGTACTGATTTCCAATCAAGTGGTCGAGAGTTCGTATCCCGCCATTCGACTATTATCGTGGATCATATCCTAGCGTAAGCCTTATATTTATAGCTTGGTTGGAGTGTTAAAAGAATATTTAACAAAAAAAAAACTGTAAAACAACTGAACGGATTTGGATTAAATTTAGTACAAATATAAACTACTGTCTGGCACAACGGCTAACTTAATTAGTTTTTTTTTTAATTTCGCGTAAACGAAGTCGTATGTAAAATCTAGGAAGTTATTAACTAATACATAGAAAGCATAGTACATCTAGCTTGTTGATTACATTGTGAAGATGTAAGTAATGTTTTACTAATGTAATCCTAAGTTAGTCTTCAACAGCAGTGTACTTAAGTGAATACGATATAAAGTATATCGAGCTATGATGCAATAGACAGAAATATCCTTTGAACACACACAGCTCTGAACAGCTTTAACTACGCTACAAATATGTAAATACCTTTGTCCCGTTTCTTGCACACAAGAGTTATAAATATCGTGCGGAAAACGTGCATGCGGCGCGGACACGTGTATTATACCATTATTTGATTAAAAACATGAGTACATTATTTATTTTTTATAATTCTATAGAAATATGAAGAACAAGTAAGCGAATACAATCACAGTTGCCAGTTAAATTAAAGGAAAAAAAATGATAGCATGAAATCTCTTTTGTTTCAGACGAAGAAATATTAAAATTAAAAGAAAGTAAAGTAAATAATTCGATTTGAAATATATTTAAATTTACAGTAATAGACGTTGTAAACTGTAGTGTTTGTGTTTTCATAATCGACTGAAATCAAAGCCACAAATTCTCTCATATGAAAGGCTTGCATTTTTTTGCGGAGCGCCTGTGTTCTAGTTACGAGCGATAAATTTTAAACACAGAAATCGTAAACATGCCAAAAGTTCAATAGTCGTGTTTCAAATATTTATGAAAACCATTGTGGTGGAATACCAGGCTATTAATATGAACATCAATTTCAATTTTTCTAAATATTCAATATTGCATGTAACTGAATAACAGATTTAATTTACATGTAAAATTTTGACAGCTGGATATTTAAGGTGCAGTTTCATTAATCTTTCTTAATAATTACTTATAGGCAAGTGCGTACACAGGCGTTCAAATATTTTATGAAGCAAATTATAAAAAAGTGAATGATCTTCATCTGATTGAATGATGAACGGACGAGCGTCCGGATAGAGTAGACTTTGATTATTTTTAAAACGTTCATACATTACAAGACTGATTAGAATACGAAGTGAGATCGTGTTCGTTATATTTCCAGCTCTAGCCCAGCTCTAGGAATATTAAGATGTCAAAAAATGTCTTGAGGAATTCCTCGTGCAAGATTTAGATCCAATCCCATTTTACGACGTCTACTTTACTCGCCTATTATGTGTCATTCGCTTTATCTAGGACTCCCTTGGATTACCGCAGGACCCGCGACGCTCTACATCAAACTAATATCTGCTATTAAAGATTTCCATCCCTGATATTGGACCGTCGTAATATTTTAACAAAGACCCAAACCGCAGCTATTGCTGGGTCCGATTTTACTGCGTATTATTTCTACAAGGTTCATTTAAGCTATGTTGTAAAAAATATGTTACGTCTTATGATGATATGATATGCTTTCGTGTCTAGACATATGTACTGTTTCTCGATACGAGAGATTTCAGTTTGAAATATTTAGAAATAAGGCTTCCCGGTAACATATATTCAGTACCGGGTTAAAATGTACCCTTTTACGTCGTAATTTTCCTTAACGAGATTGGACGGCAGAAACCGGAAAGTTAATTCGTAGCGCCGGGTGAAATGAATCGAGTCGCTTTCGTTGAGAGCGAAGCCCGTTATTTAAACACAGCGAAATTATAAACGTACACAAAACACGAAAGAACAAGGACATAAAAAAAAATATTTAATTAACTTAAACTTTGACGAATACATTTCTAAATACAGTTCACATCTACGTATTTATATTTAACTTGATATATTTATTTCGAAACTCTAATAATATAAACCGAACAAATCTTGAAGTAGTGGCTTTTTATATAAAAGGATATACGAACTAAAACTGTTTTTGTTTTTTTTTCATAAAATATTTTCATTAAAGTAGAACAATCTTATTTGCGTAGCTTCAGTTGCAACAAACTCGCTTTCGATTCCAACAGTATTGACTACTTTTTTCAAATGTCCGTGTCTGCAGGTGACAGAAAAGTAATTGCTTCTTCACATCGGACACTATCCGCGACAATTTTTTATGTCCTTTCTTAAAAAAAAACATGTATAAAGATGAAATAAAAATAATTAATTATTTTAAAATTTTCCGTCAAAAATTGTAATTCAATGTGACGTAGTCTACTTGTATAGTAATTTTTAGTCAAACGTTTGACTTTGTTCTGATATTTTATGATTACGTTATCTTCTACCAAATTACATCAGATGTCTTCCTCGTGGGAAATGAAAATTGAGATACAAGGGTTGCACGATTATGTACGACATCTAATTTTAAAGGTTCCCAAAGGTTGAATGTCTTGTTATCAGAGAGAAGGCTTCTCAGCAACGCAATTGTTTACTAACAAATAACGTACAATTTATTCCGTCAGATATTTAAGAGTACATAATTATAAGCGTGTTCTTAACTTTTACTGGAAGGATACTGCGGATATCTAAAAAGTTGTTAAGAAAATAATTTGTCCAGATGTGAAAATTATTTCAAAGCAATAGAAACGCTAAACGAGTTGAACATAATACGGTAGAGATTCAAAGACTGTCACTAGACACTTTGAGACGGATATTGTATTAACGAAATCCACTTTAATAAATTTAATTTACAATTTTCTTAGTTCATCACTGTAGAAGGAAACGCATATTAATTTGTTAAACGTTAAATAAGTAATCCAGGGTTTTGTTAAGAGTGGTATGCAATTATTGTTTCATATTTGAAACGTAAGAAACAGTAGTAGTACCATTTGAAATGATAATAAAAGCAAGCTTTTCAATACATGGCCAATCACTAACAACCTGCCCTTTTCGGGTCGGCACAGTATGTACAACTCTTCCATACATCTCTGTCAGTCGTCATATCTGAACTCACACACTTCTTACGCATATCCATCAGACTTTTTCTGCCTTTATAGCCTTACATTCAATCTTATTACCTTCTTATCTATGTGCTCGTCTCTTCACATAACATCTCCATACCACAATAACCTTTTCCTTCTCAATTTTTCTATCACTGGCGCGACATTTGGACAATAACGTAACATTTTTGATCAATATAAAAAGATTGTAAGCTTAACGTCAGTTTTTCTTATTTATTAATCTTTAAGCGTAACCCGGGGCGTTTTGTTGTATAAATATCTTATTTTATGAACAAATACATTTATTGTATAATTTCATCGTAACATTTTCATATTTCAGTATTATCGGAATGATATGCGCCGTTGGTTCTAACGTAAAATATATCTCCTTAATCCTATTTCTTACAATATTCAATACTTAAGTTATATTTTGTTACCACAGTCTAATTTGCGTATAACATTATTTTTACTATAGATTAGGACCCTTAGCGTAGATTTAGTATGATTAATCTACACTAAGCGGCAGTAGTCTTTAAAAGATTTTTCGTGCGACAGTTAAAACAGTATAGATTGTTTAATATTGATGATATGATGTGAATGATTGAAATTAAATCAGTATTTGAAACTTATTCTTCATTTGATTTCCGCTACTCTAAAGAGAAGTAACATTATTTCAGATGCGTGAGAAGCTAACACTTGCATTTGAAACTGCTTATTTCAATTATGTACAATGTTAATCTTATATTGCATTGGTTTGTCAGAATGTGAAAACAATTTTGTCTCGAGTATTTAGTAAAATGTCTATGAAGCGCCAATAGCCTAATAGTTAAGGGTACGGACCCATCTAGCGGTCGTTGGTTCGAATCAAACCATTCGACTATTGTTGTGAACATCCTAGCGCAAGCTTTTTACGTTTACTTGGAATGGTTACAAGATATATTACCTATCTACTTAGTACCTATCTTAACAAAAATCTAATAAAAAACAAAATAATAAAAATTGTCATCAATCAGAAATTGTAATCATCTCTTTTTTTAATCTTGTTGTTTTCTTTGGGGATTTTTGTCTCTCATAGTACAGTTCCTCTGTTTAATAAACGAGCTGGCATAATGATATCGCTGTGCTTGAGGGCAGGTCAGAAAAAAAAATCAAAGTTATTCAAAGTAATGTATGGAAACTGAAACCGAAAAGTACAAGTCAGTATGTTGATAAATTAAGTTATAAGTTTATCCGAACGGAAATATGCAAGTAAGTGAAAACGGTCCTAGTTTATTTTGGACTTGTGTTAGTAAAAGGTTAATGGAGGGTCGCGGACCGCCATTCAGTCCTTGTCTTTACAGCTTGTCTATGTTAAAGCAATCGTGCCATGACAATTTTGTTTTACAAAAGGGAGAAGAATATGTTTTTTTATGTCCTACATTATATAGTATAAGAGTATTGATAAAAACGTAGATTTTTATAACAAAAAAACAGTTCTGACCCTATTTTATGTGATATTATGTGGCGGATTAGCTGAAGTGTAACTACTTGTTCTTTTTTTTGCCAAAATGCCATTTATTCTTTAGAAGAAAAGTAAATAATGCTTACATGTTTGTAAATGTATAATAATGCCTCTAATTATCGTGCAAAAGTCATTTTACGACATGAAATATTAAACCACGAAAATATTCATTACTAGTTATGTTAGTCGAATATAACACAAACCACAGGAGTTGAAATTGCATTGCTTTGAGAAAGCAGGACGACCTTGTAAGTCTGACTGCCGTTTCAATATTCGAATAACATTTAAACTATTAAAACTTTCGTGAGACATTTCACTATACAACTCATAAAAAGGCTTAACTAGATGTTCCGCTGTCGTCGCAGGAAATTGAGAGCGCTGCATAAATCCTCATCCTACAAACCAAATTTGATTCTACCTA
>JAODUI010000031.1:5433727-5458500 GCA_027563995.1 Papilio gigon
TTTCAAGAGACTGTTCACTTCGACCTTTATTCTTGTTGTGGATAAGATTCTTTTATGATTTTGTTTAATATCTCAACTTTGTGCAGTTCTTAATGGTAGTATAGCCTTTCACTCAAACGAGTTTTAAGTATTTTTAATGGATTCCAAAAGTTACGAGAACATAATATTGATTAGGTAATCTTGGAAGGAGGCTAGATTGGTTCATGGGCTTTACAAACTTAGCCAAAGGAACGCACAACTGTATAGAAAGTAGTCAAACTTATGTAATGTTTTTAGTAACGCACGCATTAGGTACTAGACCGTTATTTTTAAAATTAAACATTATTAATTTTTAAATTTACACAATGTTAATTACTTGGTAATATTTGTTAAAAATGTAAATTATATGAATATGTATTAAATGTTTGAACTACCTAGTTGTATTTTTAAGTTTGCTTTAAGATAACATTAGGCACATAATTTCAATATTACTTCAAAAAGGCCTTTACCTTCAAACAAATGTTAATCTTCAAGAGGCCATTATCAATATACATTTACTTGATCGTCTCTTGTATAGGAGTAAAAGGTTTTTTTAAATTGAATATGCAAAAAAATTCTTTACATTAATTCGTTTAATTTTAAACATTCGTATTTATATCAATATAACAGAAATAATAAACGTTATCAGACTAGAAACTAATTTTAAATAGTGGTTACTAAAATTTATTGCGATGTATTTCGTATTCGAAAACCTTTTGCGGTTGTGAGCTCAAAAGAAAATATAAATAAAACGAGCGACTTAAGTTGAATCTGAAAGGCTTACTCAAAGAGAACCCGCTTTCGCTGAGGATGTAGTCGTACATGCGGCCGCCTGCACCCACGGTACAAACATTTCAACACGCGAATAACAAAGTAAACTCACGCCTCCAACGATAGTGATTTACTCCAACTTCAAATGTATTATAAATTATTCAATCGCATAAAGTGGTCTACTGCCCAGGAACAAGTGTCAAAATGCCTTAAAGCATTTGTACACAATTTATTATTATCACCAAATTTTATAATCTATAAAGTTTAGCATTATTTGTATTTGTCGCAGAAATGACGGTATCATATATTCAGTGTATATAAAGAAATAAAATAAACTGAGCGACAAGCCAGTGACTCTTGTAGGAATTGTATCTGAGAATACGTAACGTAGTTTTACAATTCAACAGGAGTGTAATATTTTACAGCTCCCGTAAATTTTAAAGGAAACTCCAGTGACATGAAATAAATGTGTAGTCTATTGTTTCGCTTCTTGAATACCGCCCTTGTAAAAAGACATTTGTTCTAGTCGACTCCATAATTTATTATATGGTATTTATTAAAGTCGTTTATTGCGAGTATCGAATGAAAATTATTATTTTCTCTTGAAACATAGAGTCTGTATAAAACATTTCAGTAAACAAACATAGTCTGTGTTATTAAGATTTTTTTCTGTTATTTATAGTATTTTAATTAAGAATGTTGTCATCAAAATAAATAAATTTGAAATCAGCAACAAAGCTTCTTAGTATGAAACGAATTGTCTTTAACAGTTGTGTCGAATTTCCGCAAGAAACAAATGCAACTAAAATCCTTGTTTGTTATGAAATTACTTAACAAGCTGCGGAACGCAAAATAATTTTCCTTTCTTGAATCCCGGGCTGTCGTTATCCCACTCTCTTAAAGCATGTTTCATCCGCTTTATTCAAGTATTTGTATTGTTAGCAACTTTTATGAGTTCGCAGTTAATTTAAACAAGTTGATACGAGCGAAACAAGATAGTCCACATATCATGCTGCTCGATGCTGCTCTGCCCTCGATGTACCAGAAAATATTAATGTTTCCATACATATGTATTACGGTTTTCTTCTTAGAATTGTAAAGAATAACATAGCCTAGGGACTTACTGATTAATTTATATGTCGTTTTGAACCAAGAAATTAAAAAAAAAATGTTTTAAGTACATTTTAAACATGAATAAGTTCCCATAAGTATATTTCTATTCAAGATTTTTTATTCTATGAGACTGTTATAAACAGTTCCGTCCTGTGGCATACATACGCTTGCGAGCTTTTGTATTATAACTTTAAAAGTGTTTGATCATCAACTCTAAATGATCGCTGTATATTGAATGTCTGTGACAACTAAAGGTGTTTTTTTTTTCAATTTATATTTTTTATCTCAGTCTATAATTCATTCGTCCCATTCATCGTGTACAAAGGGATATGTAAATTAATATGTCGGGTGGATTTTGTTTTAATAAAATATATCGGTTTTATATGTGTATCCGTGAAATATACTTTGATCAAGTCTATTATAGACTTCGATATTGTAAGGTCGGAGTGAACTTGTAGCCAATAAAAAAACAAAAAATAGGTTTCGAAAATATGTATCTTTCTATCAAGTTTTTTGCAATCTTTATGAAACAGTAGCGCTTTCGCTTCGTCGTGTAGAAAAGGCTTGTATTTTTTGTGCTGCAAGCCTATTGCGTGCATTGTAGCGTGCGCAACTTCTGTGGGGAGTGCGCACAGCGGAGTTATGAGCACTAACTGAAACATTGTGTACATAAAATGACACGTTTTTTTAACAAATAAGAAAGGCAAACTTTTGTTTACTTAGTTACGAGTTTAGTACAAAATTGTTTACAAACTTGAGTGAATTAAAAGTGTTTCTTTAAATACATATTTACTAAAATGATTACCCTTCGTCCGTTTGGTTTTATAAAGAAAGGTAGACAACAGCTTTCTAAAACTCCTGAGTAACTATAAAAAAGGTACGTAAAATTTCCTTTATTTGCCATATATCTAGGATCATGTTCTTTAAATGTTAAACACGATCGTTCCTCTATGTAGTTATGTCCCTTTTCAACAAGACTTATCAAACGTTTTGGACCTGAAATTATAGATAGCAAGTTAAGAAAATCGCATCTATTAAAATAAATTTCAATAAAGGAATGTAATTGATTCATCTTAGTATGTGATTAATTAAATATTAAATGTAAAATAGTTTGTTGACGTACTTGGTGAATAAAAGTTATAGACAAAAGGTACAATGCTGTCGTTCCAGTTTTTCGGCCAGTTGGCGGGCAATAACGTTTTTGTTGCTAAAATAAAATGTTAACCTTACAACGAAAGTTTCGTTTATAATTCATCAAAACGATGACATACATTATAAAATCTACAGCATATATCATATGAATTTTTAAATAAAACCTTGTATAAAAGGAACGAAGTGAAATTAAAAAAAAATGACAGCATTTGATCTGTAATAAGTTTGTTTCTACGATTATTTCTATCTTGTGAAGATATTAATTTAAAAAATCGGTTCATAATACTTACAGTTGCCTAACGGAACATCGCTACTTATCAAATTTGAACATCTCACTATAAATAAAACGAACAAAGGAGTTATTTTAAAACCTTTCAAACATTTCAACTTTTTCATACCAAGCTGTGTTTTAAAAATAAATCAAAATCTCTGTTTCGATACTCGCATGTTGACTGATCGTAAACGATAACGCTATCCGCTTGCCATAAAAATATTAAAGTAAATTTACTCTCGCACCAAACTAAAATGAAATAAATTACTGAATGCAAGTAGAGCACTTTTACAATGTAGCTATTTGTATAAGAAATGTTTATGGTCTTGTATATTTTTTTATAGTTACATGCGTGGCAGAGAGGGGCAGGCAGAGATTTCGATAGGTTTTTTTTTATTTGTAAAGCGAGAAAATGATTAGCATATCGCCTAAAATTCAACGGCTCGACGCCTGTGAACATGCGTAACATTAGCAGACACATTGCCGAATTTTAAAACAAATTCTTTCTTCTTGAAGGTATGTAAGTTGTTACTGGAAATATTGCTGACGCCAGAGTACAGTTTTAAATACAAATTCAAAAACTAATTAGTAGCAATGAGTTATCATTTTATAGGCATACAAAAAATCGTTCATTGAAATTTGTGCTACAATTCAATAGGCGTGCATCCTCTTAATTAAGGTCGATGAAAAACTGAAATGAGATTTGCTATCTCTGTCTAAAGATACTGAAATGTAAAGTACAGATAGAAAAACTTCTACGGGCGTAAATAGCCTTCACTTGTTTGTAAACAATCCCAGATAATAAACTGTTTGAACAAATTACTTGTGCATTTAAGCTTTAAGTGCTTTAGATGTCTAGATAAGTGCTCTTACCCTTTCGAGCCTAATAAAGGGCAAACAATTGTTTGGATTGACTTAATTACTTTTGACTAGGTTACTTTTGATTACATATAAATGTGATAAAATTCTCCTAATATTCTGATAGTTTTTATTTTTTATTTTTAAAACATAAGATATAAAATTGTTTCAATTTATATAGATTGTTCATTAAAAATATTTCTTTCATAATAAATGTAACATTTTCTTATAAATAAATATTCGTCAAAATTGATGACAATCCGTGATTTGCCCATGCGCCACCAATCACCATTTCCGTTACAAGCCACTTCCGTTATTACTCTCCGAATCGGAATGTTGCCAAATTGTTCGTTCGTATTCCGACCTGACACATAGCTATAATTAAAGATAGACATTTCATGATAAAACTACATTATACTTGTTATAACCTAGAACTAGTTTGTAGTTACGGGAACGGTTTCATTCTTGTAATCAATCTTATTACGATGAACTCATTTATTTAAGGGGTCATTTGATGTAATATTCTTGACTAATGTTAATAGATGTTATGTGATAAAAGGAAATAATAAGAAAATTCTGGTAAATTAGTAATCTACTAATCAAGATATTGAATAAGATTTTTTGTTAATTCAGAGAAATGTAATTATTTTTTAAGACACCTAAAAAGTAAAACTTCCACTGTCTCCGGCTTTTGCAAATATCGCATTTTAAAATCTAATAGTAAAGGTGTTTATTGTCATTCTGTTGCACACACGGTAGGTGAGAGATCTTCCTCGAGTTAACTAAGGTAGAAGATGCATTGGTTGATATGTAACCACGATCGTTGCAGGAGGCGTAAATTAAAAAATTAAGCGTATTTCCGTGTACAGAACTGGTTATTTGATCTAACAATACGAAGTCGTAAAAAAGCGTGGACACACATTGTTACGTTTATTAAAATGATTTTCTCTCACTGAATATATTTTCGTAAACGTACATTTTAGGAAAGTTTACTCCGAAACAAGTTTACATGCACGGTCCAGCCTTTTTGTTAATGCGTGTAAAAATGAAAAAAAAAAACGACACATAATTCTCTGTTAAGCTTTTTACTAGTGTGGAAACAAGCGTCGCAAGTGCGTGAAACTTTTAGTTTTTATTCATTCTGTCGGCTTACACTTTTTCCATTAGCAAACGCTGTTCTAGCATTGTTAAGGTTATATAACATTTTTTATATCAATTATAGTACGTTTTACTAACCTATCCTACACCGCATGAAATCCATCCAACCTATTCTATTCTTACCTTACCTGATAATGCTTGAGGTGGAAATAGGACTAAAATTTGATCTCTGACAGCACACCGATGAAACTAAAGGCGAGTCGTTCTTCCATTTTCTGCTTGTTTTTGTGTTGTTGCCCAGGTTGTGGAGTCCATTCGTTCAGTTCCTAATACTGTGGCTCTTTCATGCTTGCAAATACTCGTATGTAGAAATCTATCATCGTAATGTTTGACAGTCTAGTAAGTAGAAGAATAGACCGTTCTATTGATACCAGTGCATTTACTTTCGTTTGAACATATAATACGGTTTTTGGAACCCAACTGGTAAGTAAACAATAGAAGTAGTTTAACAATCTTAGTAAATCTTAGCAACCGTCACTAAGAATTCTATTGATTGACTTCAAAGTATGCAAATATATTGATGAAATTTAAATCCAATTTATTTCCAATCTATAAGCGGAATTTCCTATTTGCGTTCAATTTTCTATCGTATTCCTTAGAAGCTTTATTCGCAAGTGTAGTCGATGAAACTTCAAAATATCTTTAAAATAAAAAAAAATCATTGTATCGTGTAGCTATAAATTATGTCATGATCAATATTTTGAAGTTTTTTTTTTATAATAAATGTCTGTAAATACCCTTATTTAATGAACTTATATTTAATTGCTAATCTCATTATATAGTATAATTATATATATTAATTTGGTAACATACGCATAATTACTTAATACGCTAAAGGCAGATTTGCCTTTGAATTGTCCTGGCGCTGTACCAAACAAGTTTGTAAATGATGTCCGACTTTAAAAGTTTCATTTTATAGGGTTCATTCTAACATACCTAATTTACTTAATAGATTACAATTAACGAATGAAACAAAAAAAAAAAACAAAATATCAATTCAGAGTGACAAAATAATCAAACGAAAAACATCATACTAATAGTATTTTGTACAAACAAATATTTCCCGGCACTTCCAATATATTTACCATAATTAATAGAGGATGCGACATTAAACGAGACTCATTTTTTTAAAGCTAAATTAAAATTGAAATCGTGGTTATTGAATCTATCATACGCCGACATAGAGGAAATACTTAAGATAGTACATTGAAAATAAGTAATGTATTTATGTTAAGTAATTGTTTATTAGTTTGTTTTTTATGTTTTTTTCCTTTTTTAAGTAAAGGTTAAGGTTAAGGTAACTTTTTAACCTAATTCTTAGTGTAATTGTTGCCGTCTAACGTGTCAGAGTCACTGAGCTGGGCCCTCGCGATACAGGCTGTGCCTAGTGCGAGGATCGTGGAAGTTTTTGTTTGGCAGTAAACCGACTACGGATTTTTTTTTAAAGTTATTACTGTTTGCTGTATTTTTTGGGTGAAGCAAATTATTTTTCACTTTTTATTTTTTTTCCTATAAAAACTTTTTTTTTGCACAATGTCTCTTTGAACATTTTTTTTTCATTTTCGTATTTTTCTAAGTGGCCAGTCCGAACTGTTTATTAGTATATCTGTGGGTGTTGGCTTCAGGGAGACTACTAGTAATACATATTGAATTACTGTACTGTTACGTATGCTGTAATACGTTGGTAGTGCAGTTCTCGAATCATTGTACGCTTTGGCTTCCAAAGTTGAATACGTCAAACTACTTTGATAAGGTGAAAAGAGTTTTTATAATGCGTTTTGTTTGAATCAATTTATTCCAACCATAATTCATGCCTTAAAGGTGTTTTGTTTTGATTAAGAGGTCTTATGCTTTGCTTATTGTTTAAAGTAACTCAAAGTGCACACTGTTACGGCACACATAAATTGTCACGAAGTTCATTTTTATGCGCAAGCTTTTAAGCAAATAAAACCAATTTTAACAAGTTAACAACTTCTGTAAGTTGAAGTTGTTTTAAAACTGCTTGGCGCGACTCCAATTTAATGCAAGCATTTATTTTCATTAATTTGTGAATGAAAAATGTTACGCCCATTAAACTTTCCATTGTACTATGTGTTATTTGATAATTCCATAAAACATATTTAAGATACTTCTTTAACTCGATTAAAAAAACAGACGAGTCATTCATTCTTTTTTTTTTTTAATAATTAAGACGTTAAAGCAACTTGTAAAATCTGTCCGTATTCCGATCACGTTTCGCCTACAAAGCAGCTACAGCTCCGTGCCTGTCGAGAACCCGAAGGCTAATACAGTCTTATTAGTAACAAACTTAAAAACAAATAAAGTGTTTCTTTAACATTACACTTTCTATCACCTTCCTTACATTGAGTTAAACCAACTATTTACAATTTTACATTACACTAGTTATTAGGTTATTGCTTAGTTAAATTGACTTACGACTTTGAGTGTTGTTGTTAGCTTTTAGAACAATCTATGTCTCAGGGATTAAGAACCTGTCTGTTATCAGGTCATGGTTTAGTTTCTGTTATGCACCAATTCGATTTTCAAATTTCCATACGTTCTTACGGTAAAGGAAAACATCGTGATGCAATACATACCTGCGATACAATTTAAAAATATATGAAGTCAAATAGTACTGGGCAAGCGTAGTTGACTATGACCTAGTAACAGAAGTCGGTGGAGATGTGTATGAGAGCTGATGGCGGGACATGACAATTGTTTAATTAAAAGAAATTCTAAACATACTTCTGATCATAGCCTAATGGACGGTTAGGGGGAACGATGTATTTGTCGAGTTTTCCTTAACAAACTTCTGCAAATTGTTTCGTAACAATGTTTTCTCTCTCATCTTTTCAAAGTTTTTTTTTTATTTACGAGATATTTCTCCGAGTGCTTATAATACTTTGTTGATATAAATTTGCTGCGATAGTTCGATCCGGCAGATGCTTTAGACTTTTTGCGTTCCCGTATTTCTTGAGCTTGCTTCACGCCTCAAGTGTCAGTAAAAAGTTTTTTAATTTCAATAACAACTGCTATTGGTTATCTATTTAAAACAATACGATCAGATTGGTAGCATAGTTTACTGACCTACCGGGATAAGATCTTGGACTCTATAATTTTATAAATTAAAACGAAAGTTTGAATTATAAATAAATACATACAACATTCGTAGCGTAAATAATATAACTCAAAATTAAATGAATTAGATAGAAAATTTATAAATAAATCGCGTATGCGACTTTGAATATCTTTATAAAAATAATTTTTACTTAATGCTTTCTTTGCCTTAAAATTTATTCTGTGAATAGAGCTCCTCCTTCTAAAGGACAGTCGCCTTGGAGCGGATCCAAATTGGATCAGAGCTTTTGTTCAAAATCATTCACAGTGTCGAGTGTTTAAATCAAATAATTTGTGAAAGTTTGTTATCATTTGTTTTTGCCCTTAATGTTGTTTCCGTTCATTTGAAGCTTTATATCAGAGGCGATAGCATATTTTATGTAATACAGTTATAAGAATCGAGTCTTAAATACATATTTTTAAACCAATACGACTGAGGGTCCTTCAAGAAACGAGCGTACCTCTCTCTCCAAGGTTGACAACGCAACTGTTGTTCGTTGATAATCGTTCTTGTAATCCGCTCATTTTCCCCCTTATCTTATAAAAAAAAAACATAGTACTAGTATAGTACATTTTAAGCAAGTGGTAGTCTGCGTATTATGTATTAATGAGCGACGGCAAGCATGCACGAAGCTTTTCCCTCGTGGTTACGTCGGGTTATTAAACTTGCCAGTCAACTACCAAACTATTGCATGTCCGTTATCCAAAGTTACAGCTCTGTTATTAATATCTATTAGAAGACAGAATACTGTACGATGTTCATTTTCGACCTAACCTTTAATTATATAGAGGTTGTTTATATGTTACCATGTACTTTGAACTAAAAAGTCAGACGTATAATGATATTTAAAAAAAAATCTCCTAGTTTTCATCATTTAAGACTATAACGTTACTAAGGCTTGCTACACACCTTCATTTTTAACAGTATCATTTTAACTGAACTTTCCAACTGTATTGTATAAACTTACATGTGTAGGCAAAATGTGTAGCTGACAGATGTATACATTAATTGGCAGTTATAATTTTGTCCAGTCACGTTGCATTTAACAAAACATTTTAATTATTCAGTTATAACTGAAGGTGTGTAGTAAGTTCTAGTATAGGCACAAGATAGTACAATTTTTACACAAAAATAACGTCTACAATAATAAAAAAGATTAATGTAAAGTTTCTCAAAGAAAACATTTTCTATCATTACGTATAGATATAAGTTTTAAGCAACAAAGGTTAGAGCTGCATCAAAGGCAGCAGTTGCATGGTCAGCTTGAAAGTAGAAAACGATTTTAAACCGAGGTAAATTGCACGTCTGCAAATCTATTGGAACGTTGCCCATATTCAATATTTAACAAAAGTTGTTACGTCCATTCTCAACGGGAAAAAACAACAATGTGCATTAAAAAAATGGAAATTAGAAATATTAACCCGATTTAACAAATTCATTTGAAATGGATATATGTTCCGTGAAATTGCCGAAGTGTCAAGAATTATAAAAAAAATATCCAGGTGAGGTTTAATCATTAATAGTATATGTTAAAGTAATTATTATCTGATGATATCAAAATTAAAATTAAAATTCAAGTAATTAATTACTGAGATTGGCACAGTCTAATAAACACTTTCAGTTTACAATATTAATTATGGAAAAGCTTAAGACGAAGTTTCGATAAATAAAGTTTATCCGTTACATTGTGTGATCAAAAGATAATAGAAAATAATTCACTTAAATTGAATTTATACTAAGCTAAACTAAAGAGGCGTGAAATGTTCGCAGCGGGAAGTATTTGACCTGACGAATAAATTCCGTAGACAATACACGCTAATGAATAAAGTTGGGACTTTAACGGAGTAAACTTCGGAATTCTCATTGGGAATTAATTACAATTTACGATATTGTAAGTTACATTTTTTAAAGTGTCCAACAAAAAATTAACACAATTCAATTTAGGTATTAATTTCAAAATATAAGGGCATTTGCTTATCTACTAACGATATGCATAATTTCTTATATGATAAATAATTCAGGACCTTAGACTTTACGTTGAGAACATTTATATGATTGTTACGTTCCAAGAAATGCAATGTGGTATTCACGTCGATACATAGCGATTCGTTAAGCCAACAGATAGGTATCGAGAACCGAGAGAAAAAAAAATGAAAAATCATTGATATTTCATGTATTTGCATTCATGAATCGTATTTTGCATTCAGAATTTTGGAAGTCAAATTTAACAGTCCTTTCATATAAGAGAATGAGTCGGAATACCCATCTCGAATCACCAATTTCCGATAGAAACCACTTCAGTTATTACGTAGGGATAGGAATTTTGCCAAATTGTTCCATTCCCATTTCGATCCGACACGCCTTTGAAATATTAGACACATATCGCCGCCATAGATTCTTTACCTAGAAATACTTGTCCCGAGTTTACACATCAAATATATCTTAAAACGAAAAACATACTTTCAATACTAATTTATATAATTATAATTAAAACATTTAGTCATATTACGAAGTTAACGATCTCACTGTCCTTGATTTAATCAATTAAGTAACAAAAGAAGACAAGATAGAAACTATCAAAACAAAAACCAATCAGAAATGTGTTCTTTGTGGACTGATACGTGACATCCAGTTCAGCAAATCTTGACGTTCTCCGTCCAATACATTCTGGTACGTTTCATCTAATCGAATTGTAATACAATTTTATCTCTGTATTACGAGTGTAAAATTTAATTACTTGCTTAAAAGCTAAACTGAAGTCAAACAGAACAAAGTTATGTTAAAACTTTAACATCCATTTATCCATTTACTTTATATAAAAACCCGTATTTATTCTTCTCAAGAAATACACGTATCACAAGAAAAAAGGAAAAAAGGTGCAATTATAGCTAACACAATAAGAAAGCAGACAACAAATAAAACGAATCAAATTTTGTTTTTCGCTTCAGTAGCTATGCCTTCAGTTAACCGAATAACATCGGAAAAAAGGTCGAAAGTCGGTAAAGAAATGGATAATATTTGGGCATAGCAACATAAACAAAAAGAACTATTCGGTCTCACTCATACTGAAGATGACAATATTTACCTTTTAAATACGCAATACGTTCTAAGAACCAAAGGAAATTTAATAATCACGATCGTTTTTTGTAATTATGTACTAACTAAATAAATTCCTAGTATTACTTAACAGTACTGCCATCCTAACAAACACATGATAATGCTTTGCATTAGAATTGAAATTCGAATAATGTCTATGAATTAAAACATTTGCTTAAATAAAGTTGATAAAATCTTACCATTCATCTCGTAGAAAGAAAGAAGTTAGTTATCTTCGAATCGTGTGTAGAATGAAATAATAAAAAAAGCATTTTATATCACGAACGAGAGAACTGACAAATCGTTTCAAGGCAAAGGAACAGATGGCGTCTTTTCCCGTCCCGATTTACTTCTGGGCCATGTGCTCTTCATGTAAGTGTGACATATTTATGGTCTTGTTACAACTAATTATTACCTAAATAATACTTACGTTATTCATCCCGGAATACAAGAGATGTCTCTTCAAAATGTACTTACGTGTCTACTGTATTTTTGGTATACCAACTTATAATTTTACCACATTAATAGTGTCTACAAACTTGTTACACAGACCAAGTATTATGAGATTTAAAAACAATCGTTAGAGCTAGGCATAAAATGCTTTGACTTTTGTTTTATAGGTTTCCAATCGTTTTTCTGTTCGCGATAAGTGCGCCGTAAATTACAAGTTGTTTTGTACGAAAGTGCTCGGTTATTTACTTAGATAAATTGCGAAGCAGAAAGCAGTGTAGTTGAGTGCTGTTATGGCTTGTTTGCTGGTGGACGGCGGCGTCGTTTCCGGGAACCGGCGTCGCATCGCATTTATTGTGCGTTCACTTGTTCCGCATGAATAGATTCCCGGTGTATGCATTTCATATTCCGTTTGCAAACCATAGTAATTGAAAAAGTGGTCGGCTTCTAGCATTTCATCAAACATAGTGCGCGAGCAAAGCAAATGGATTTTGTTTCTATATTGGATGTTTGTTAACGAAACTATATTTTATATTGTTTATTTATTTTAGTAATATAATGATCGATATTTTCATCTTTCTTTGAATAAATTAGTAGTGTTTTTTGAACAGAAGTGTCAGTTTTAAAATTATATTTTTTTAATTAGTCAAGCCACGCTATGATAACGCGTTTGGAAGAGCGGGCGTAAGGGAAAATAAAATTAATCTTTTCCGTTGTACTTTCTGTAACACTGCTAATACAAAAATGCTAATTTCAAATTTATAAACCACTTTTATACAATCAAAATTAAAAAAAAAACATTATATGAATTAATGAATTGATGTTGGATGCGGAAGGAGGACCGCATACTGGGGAAGTCATTGGGAAAGGCCTATGTCCGACAGTGGCTCTACCCAAGGGCTTATGATGATGATGTCAATTAACCGTTACTTGATTTTTTTAAATAAAATTATAATTTATGGTTATCTATAGACCGAAGAAATAATTGATTGATTGTGTAAAAGAGGACGTATGTAAGAGAATAAATTTTTATTTAATGGTTACTAGATATACGGAGAAGTAGCACACGCTGAAAAGGTTAGGTTAGATTCGATGGATTAAAAATAAAATACGAAGTGGGAATTTGATAACATACAAACTAGTGGTTATTGATTATCTAAACTTTAATTTATAAAACAGTAGAAATAATCGTTTACAAAGAAATCCATAGAAATAATTACAAACCTGTACGCAATGATACAATAACACAAATTGGAGTTTTAAATACACCGTTATGATTAGACCGATATTTGTGTAGACAATTGTATTTCTATCAATTATAGAAGACTTACGAATGACTTATAATTACATATATGTGTTTCTAATATTTAGTAAACATGATATATTTAGCAAATTCATAACTACTTTATACAAGTTATTTCACACATTTACATAGCTCAATAATCTTATCTAATGAAGATATAAATAAAATTTAATTTATAAACGTTTGACGTTTTTGATAAACATTGAATATAATAAACATAATATTGCCTGACTGTCTTAAGACTTCTTACAGTTAAAATAATATACTTTTAACGTTTCTAACACAAATATAGTCAAGAGCAATGAATGGGGGTCACAAAAAATCTTGGAAACTAAAAATGTTAGTATAATACCCCTAAAATTAAATGAATAAATTACATAGGTCACTATATTTTATTTATTAAAAATTATACTAAGAAAAAAACTCGCTGATATCGCATTAAAACACAACTAGGAAACATGATTTTTTTGTACAACACTAAGATTACTATAAATATGGTCTATACACCCACTTTAAACAGATTAAAAAAAAGTGCAGTAATTTTGTAGTTCCATATTCGAAAGTCTCCCTTTTTCAAATTTGATTTTTTTATGACGTAACCTTGCAGTGGTAGTATATTGTCTAAAAAAATCGTTTATTCTATGAACCTAGCATTCTTAGTTTTAGATTTATTCATTCTCGAATTATAGGTCTTTTAAGTGACCCGGATTCATTGCTCTCGAGTGTATAAACTAATAAGTGGGTACGTGATCGGTTCTTACACATTAAAAGTAAATTATAAGACTTGTGTACTTATCTATGTGTCTGTATTTTTAACTTGAGTGATCAGATATATGAGCAAGTTTGAAATATGTCGTTATTAATTTTGTTTAAATTGTATTTTACTTTTATCAATAATAGTATTTAAATCCATTTCAGTAGTCTGCCCGTCCGGGTGCGACGTTGAGAAGTTGTCGTAAGATATATATTGTGGTGCTTGTTGGACTTCAGATTTGATTACAACAGGACGCTTCTTCGTCTTTATATAACCCAACGCTGATACAAGTACTATGAACACTATAAAACCTATGCAGCATCCAACTACCAAACTAAGTCTTCGCGTTAAAATATCAGCTAGACCCAAATATGTATTAGAGAAAGGACTATCCATAGCTGCACCGAAGATTTCTATCGTACGAACTGTTGCACATTTAGTTGTCAATGAATCGTTCATTGCTGATTTTAAATAATTGAATTGATGTTCGTCTCCAAACAATGTTATAGGATTTTCCTTTGGTAGTGCAACTCTCGCATCCGGTGTAGAAGAATCTGTTGATATACCGAAATTACCGATTGCTATTACGCATATAAAATACCGGGTCCCTGGTGTCAAATGATTCAGTCTCGTTGATCTGGCAGTAAGATTGAGAAACTTTCCTCTTATCTGCAAACACAATGCAAATTTACTATCGTGAATCAGTAATAGTGTATGAAGTGTAAAAATCGTTAAATATTTAAGTATTGTACAAAAAAAATGTAACAATTCATAAATTACACTACTTATAAAACGGCTTAACTCACGTGTAAATCGGTGTCGGCTAGTTTCGAGCCCATCGGGGGCTCATCTTCAGGGTGAGTGGGATTGGTACTATAGCGGCCTCCGCCGGTTCGCGGCCTGTCGCTCACAAACCGGCGGTACCGACTCCGACTTACACGTGAGTTCAGCCGTTTTATAAATAGTATATTGAAATGTCTTACGAAAGTTTTAATAGTTTAATTCATAAATTGTTGAAGTCTATAACCGTCATAATTAACATCATACGTTTGCATATTAATTGCGAGAGCTTGTAAATAAATTAAATTACAAGCTAATTACATTATTTCGCAGCTATAATTAAAGTATAATTCTATTAATATTGATTAAAACTGCATACTCACACTATTTGTATTTTGCTCGCTAAAGTAAGCAACTTGAAATCCACTTAATCCCGTCTGATTGCGGCTCTGCCAAGATACAATTACTGAATATGTTTGAATATCTTGTATGGCGACTCGTAACACAATGGGCACGTCGCACAATTTCTGTGGCGTCAATTCTGTGAAACGGAATCCTTGGAGCTCATCAGGATGTTCACATAATAAGTTTCTCGTCCCTTTGTAAACAATTTTACGATGTTCCTGCATCCATTTCCATTGATCTTGGGATTCACAATTACACGCGATCGGATTCTCTGAAATCGAATTCATATAAACATCAATTCAAATCATTCAAAAAATGTTTGTCGTTTTATTCTGAGAACTCATTGTTAATTTAATCTATGGAAACAAAGAACACCTCGTCATAAGAGTATTCGGTCGGTCATATTTTTTTCGAATCGAATGAAATCCGATCAAAATTATATAATTTCCATGAAATTAAGAATTAACGAGTGAATGATTAATAATGTGTCAAGTATCGCGTATTTATTGCTATTTGAATCTCATTAATTATATTTTGTTACGTACGAACCATAACTGGATTACATTTTAATTCAAGTTTAATATAAATGAATACTGTATTTAAACACTCTTAAAACTCAATCTGTAATGTTACACGCAATTAATATAACTGTTTAACAAAGTTATTTCAATTGAAAGTGGAAAAATTGTTTCTTCATATTTGCTATTATCAAGTCACAAGGTTAGATACATTTTGAAGTATAAACCAGTGCTCTGAAGTCTGTCCGTAGTTAACAAATAAACACTAAAGATTAGGCATCTAGTTTGCCTACTAAAAGCAAATCCATTTCAACCTTTACATCGGGAAGGAATATCATTTACAATAGATATTATTCGCAACGGGAATGTCAGCAAATACTAATTCGACTTTACCGACATTGCGATATTTTAACATTGTTAATAGGTACCTTCCAAAATCAGCGATTTAACTTGAGTTTCCAATCCAGACAACATCTTTATTTGAATTTTCTCAATGTAGTTTCTGCTCAAGTCTATATATGTCACTTTGTGTGTGTTCAGGAATGCTTCCGACGATACGAACGAGAGCCAATTACCACTCAAATTCAACTCTACAAGACTTTGGAGATTACGAAAGTTGTCTTTTGTTATTCTTGTCAAATGATTTAATGAAATATCCAACTTTTGTAAATTTTGCAAGTCTGGCGTAAACTCTTCTAGCTCTCTGAGTGTATTTCGGGAGATATTAAGCATTCGAACAGAATATAAGCCTTGGAGTCTCTCTCGGGGAATATTTTCTAATTTATTTTGACTTAGGTCCAATACTTCCAAAATATGAAGTTTAGAAAACGCGCCCGGGGACAGACGAATTATGTCGTTGCCCGATAAAGTCAATTTCTTCAAAGATGGAAAATTTTCGAAATCTTTGCTTGTTATAATGGTTAAATTCGTGTTGGTTACAACTAGTTCTTCAAGCAGTGGGAATTGTTTTAAAGGATATGTTTGTAGTAGCTGCACTAACGGATTGTAGGACATGTTCAATGTTGCAAGCACCGGTAGGACAGTTTCGGAAAGACCGTTGCTCGGTATGTGCTTAAAGATGTTATTCGATAAATCAATTTCTTTTAAACCCAACGAATATTGAAAGAAATTCGGAGGAAGGACCGTTAGTCTATTATTATTCAAGTTTAATGTTATCAAGTTTTTTAATGCCGGAGAATTGAAACCGTTTAGAATTGATATTTGATTTTTACATAAATTCAACGTTCTTAGATTTTGAAGACCGACAAATTTAAAAAAATCAATACTCTTCAACTGGTTCTGACATAAATCCAAAATCTCCAACGATGATATATTAAATAACGCAACATGTGGGAAATCAGCAAAATGATTTCCTTTCAAATTAAGTTCTTGCAATATGGTAGTGTACGCGAATACATCTTTATGTAGGTCTCTTAACATGTTAAAAGCCAAATTAATTCGTAATAAATTCTGATTCTTAATAAAAGTAGCCGGCCGTAACTGCGATATGTTCGAACTTTCCAATGTTAATGACTGTAAGGAGGGCAATTGAGAAAACGTCGTATTTTCTAGAACACTAAAATTGTTCTTGGAAATAACTAATGATTTTAATACTGGTATTTGAACTTTGATAATATTTTCCCAATTGAGAAAATTATTGCTCATTTCTAAGTCGCTTAAGTTGGGCATTGTCTTTAATGAATTGATTTCTATAGTTGAAATAAAGTTATTGTTTACTCTGAGATGTTTGATCGGCAGCGGGGCGAGGAACAAATCTAAAATAGTTATCTTATTAGCAGATAGATCGAGAACCTTCAGTTTTACTAACGATTGAAATGTGTCTTTTGCAATGTGCCGTATTTCGTTATTTTGTAAGTAAAGTTCTTCCAAGGAAGTGAGATTAAAAAATGTCTCGTTGTTCAAACCGATCAGTTTGTTATCGCCGAGATCTAAATACTTTACTCTCCTTAAACGAATAAATGTTTTGCTTTCAATGTGCATTATTGAATTATTTTTAAGATAAAGTCTTTGTATATTTATTAAATCACTAAATAGATGTGCGTTTAAAGCTTTCATTTTGTTTTGTGTGAGCCACATGATGTGTACATTAGTTTGTCCTTCTAAAGAGCTGTTTTTCAATAAAGTTAAAGAATTTGCGCTGAGTTGAATCGATACCAGTGAAGAGTTTCTGTTCGGGAATATGTCACCAATCGCTGTTAAGAGATTTCCTTGTAAGTTAATATGCTGAAGTTTTCTCAATGTTATAAAGGCATGTGATTCTATAGTCGTAATAAAATTGTTTTGTAAATGTAATTCTAATAGCCCTGGCAAAGGACTGAACACATTTCGCTTAATGTAATTTAAATGATTGTTTTGCAAACGAATTTCTCTTAACTCGGCCAATGTACTAAAAATGAACTCATCCAGTTCATTTATAACATTGTTATCTAGACTAAGAGTTACTAATTTTGTATTGAATTTAAATATATCACTTGGAAGTTTTTTTAAAAAATTTGTTCCCATGTGCAGTTGTGTTATGTTTTTTAAAGAGGAAAAGCAATTCCTATGTAATTTGTGTAAAGCGTTATGCTCCAAATTAAGAACAGTCAATCCTTGTGTGTTTTGAAATGCATTAAACGGTATCTCTAGTATATTGTTATCGGATAAAAAAATTTCTGATAGTTGTAAAAGATTGGAAAAAACACCTTCGATTTGATGAAGATGGTTGTAGCTCAAATCTATGGTACGTATTTTAAGATTTCTTTTAAATGTATTTTGCGCTAAATGTATAAGCTTGTTTCTACTTAAGTCTATATTTTCTAAATGTTCTAAGGGGAAAAATGACTCTTCTTCAATCGTTTGAATTTGATTGCTAAAAAATGCCAGTGTCTTAACGTTGGGCACACATCGTAACCATTCCTTTTCGATTTTTATAAATAAGTTTGAATTTAAATCTAAATTAACTAGATTATTTATGGTTATATTGAAATTGTCTGGAATAATTTTTATTTTATTCCAAGCTAACTTTAGATTACTCAGTTGATACAATCCTCCAACAGAACTCAATGGAAATACGTCCAGAAAATTTTCCGTAATATCTAATTCAGTCAAAGAATCTTCTAAATTAGAAAAAGCATTATCTGATATATTCGTTAGTTTGTTTGCTTTTAAGTTGATTTTCTTTAATTTAACATCTTTGAATGTGTTCGCTCCTATTTCTTTGATCTCGTTCAACTGCAAATCGAGAGCTTCAATTTTTAGTAGTTTGGAAAAAGATTCGTGTGGAATTATACTTAGTTTACTCGATATTATGCTCAGACTTTGCAATGAATCGTGAATGGGCAAAAAAGCGTTTGAATTGATTCGATTTATATTCGATTGTGAAATTTGTAAATTAACTATTTTCGTTTGTGAGGAAAAGAGATCTTGTTTAAGCTCCGTTATAGACCCATCTAGATCATAAATTGATAGAGACTGGATAGTTCCTTTGATCTTCAATAGTACGCTTCTAACAACACCAGGTGTCGCACTGGGACATTCGAGAAATAATCCTGGAATGAAAAACAGGTTGTTAATTAAAATCGTTAAACTATGTTTCATGGTAGAGGGCGCCACGCGTACCTTCTTTGAAATTATAACACGGACAGATTGGATTCTCTGTCAGACTCGGACACTGAGATTGTTCTTCTCCTTGCAGTATCTGAATATGGATGATAAAAAGAAATGCGTAGATTCCGAATTCCACTTTGAACAGCTGAGTACAAATGCCCATATTGATTTGACGTCATTGCATCCACATGTTGCATTCGGAGCGGCGGAGTTCTAGAATCTAAAATATATTGCAAACAATTTATAAAACGTAAACTTTACAAATTTATATACGTCACATATGTTACTTTTCTTCTTTAGAGGGCATCTATAAACGTTATAAGACAGGTTAGTTTTACAAATAGATATGTTACGCTCTTGAATTAGGAGATGGTTTCTCCAAATATAACGTTAAATTTTAGTGGTTTTTACAAATAAGTGTAAGAAACGGGATTCATTTGAATCAGCCCGTGACTTGCGCGTGTAACTGTGCTGAAATATTTCAAGTTCAAAGAGGCTAATCGTGTCAAGAATCCCGTTTCTTACGAACATGATATTGGTTTTTCCATATACTTATAGAATAGCCATTGACTCCGTTGTCACTTATATCATTAAATGAAATGCAAGTCAATTGAAATTTAAACAATTAATGGAAGTGATAAATTGCTGCAATGACTTTCGCATACTTTTAGGTCATACGTTTAATAAAAAATAATATAAAAGTTATCGGAACGAATCGGAATTAATTGAATCTGAAGTATGTCTGGCTAGTTAATGTTTCCTCTCGAACTTAACGACATTTATAATTTAAAAAGTTTCTGTTCAGTTCAAGAATTCACGACGTAAGTAAATTTAATGATTTTAAATGATATTAACGGTATCCATAATGTTAGTGTATCAATTAATATGAAATGAAATCAATAAGAAAATAATTTAAGAAAAACGACTAAATGTGATCCATGACAGAGTGCATATATTAATTTTAGAAAAGGCAAAATATTTACAATGTATTTAGTAATAAAATCATTAATTATAACGTTTGAAAATATGTTGGATTATGCTGCTATCCAGTCTATACAAAGTCGGTAAGTTTGCGGGTGTATCCTGGATGAGGGCGGCCGAGGACCGATCGTCGTGGCGATCTTTGAGGATTTAACCTCAGCAGTGGGCGACATGTAGCTGATATGATGAGCCTACATAGTAACCTAATAATAACTTTGTTTTTATCTCAATGTGAAAATACTAGCGTTTACCAGTGATTTCGTTCGCGCGAAAGTGTTAAAAAAACTAAGTAAGTAGCGTACGCGCCATTTTAAACAGTCTATCTCTGAGCTGAATTCCATCCAGATTCATTAAGCTGATTTAGTGTCACTCGTTTACAAAAATCCATCCATCCATACTTTTGTGTTTATAATATTAGCAAGATTTTAATTACTATATTGCGATATATTCAGTCGATGAACACTTACAAATACTTCTTCATAAATATCGTTGCTCAAATAAAAATGTACGTAAAATATGTTTTATTGTCCGACGAACCAAAAGTTTTCGCATAAACAGAAAGATGTCGACTCGTCGACACGTTTCGTATTAACATTAATAAAATATATATGTAGGGTATCAAAAGTTACAAGTGAGTTTTTTAGTATGAGAGTAAGAAATTGAATACATTATTTTTAAAAACTATACACACTGTTATTAATGAAGCCCACTACAATCAAATTGTATGTGTTTTTTTATAAGAGAAGGGGGCAAACGAGCGGCCGGATCACAAAGGTGGTCGTCGACACCAATCGACATCCCTAGCACTAAAGGAGATGTATTGCCGGCCTAGAGAAAGAGATACACTCGCTTCGTGAAGGACCCTAAGTCGTACAGATTCGGAAATACCGCCGAGGACCGAGACCTTTCTACAACGCGACTGTGCGTGGCAGAAAGTGACGTGAGAACCGTGAGGAGTACCATCCAGGTGATGCGGATTGAACGGGTTGGTCTGTCGAGTCGTCCGATAACAGAACTCATCGGCAGGAATGGTCCAAACAATTGACAATAATAAATACCAAACGTATGTAGGGAAAACCGATAGTCACTTCATATTTCTGAAACGGCTATAAGGATCTCAATGAAATTTGATAGATATAGAACATAGTATGGAAGTGAACACACGCTACTGATCACTTTAATACTATTTTTTTTTGATTCCGCACGAACGGATTTGTAGGTGGCCAGTCTGATATAGATTTTTATAATCCAACTAAGTTATTAGCTGGGAATAACCAAATGTAGTCTGGACTTGTGTTCAGTATCTGTTCTTAATTTTATTGTTCAGAGATTCGTTAGTTTTCATCACCGAAAAAAAATCTACAAAAGCATATGTTACTCGGAGATTATGTTGGATAATGGAACCATTAATATATGATGCGCAAACTTTGTACTCCTTATAAAGAAAATTACGCAAACGGATGAACGAAAAAATGTACAAAGTAAAAATATAGAGAAGTTTATTAAGCTATTTTAATTAAAGATAAAAAAAAAGCTTATGAATAAGAGCCGTGTGTGCGTTCAGATATGACGGGGAACAGAGATGTATGGAAGAGTAGACCATCGGGGGCTCGAAACTAGTCGGTACTGACTCCGAGTTACACGTGAGTTAAGCCGTTTTATAAGTAGTATACTAATAAAGTGGTTAAAAAATCTAAGTAAAATTTAGTCCAAACTACGAATTTTCAATATAGTTCAAATTCGTATATGCTTGCAATGATCGTGGTTTTTGATGGCTACCTTCCATTCTATACATAGTATTATCCATCACAAAGCAACTATATTATGTACTTGGGAACGAGTAAAAACTCTTTAGTGCTCACAAGCTTGAAGAAATAATTTCTAAAGCCTTTGATCTTAGTTTATAAACAACGGTGTATCTACATATATTCTTTACCGTGAGAGTAATTTTAGATTATTTCTCGTATGAATAATTTATCATACGACAATAATGTTATGTCTGTTAGAACTAAGATTTGTTTGTGTACTATGGAAGTATGACATTATCTCGAAAAGCAATCGATTGGATCATCACAGTCTGCCGACTGCGATATAATCTCAGACTGATAGCTACTTTTAGTATATATCTATCAGGGGACTGACAGAAGTAGACAGTACATAGCTACAAAGGTAGAGGAAAATCGAAGACAATGTTAGTGAATTGTATTATAAAGGAAATGCGTAAGAAGGTATTTGGCAACTGATAGGGATGCATAGAAGAATAGACCATGTGACGACCCACACACAAGAGAAAAGCAAATTGATGGTCATGTTTTGTGTGATTTTAATATTTTTCTTTCGGACAGTGTTAGAGTTATTGATGGTGTAAATTAACTAGTCAGCTATATCTAAATAACTGTTAGTTAAAGATAAATTGAAATAAATTGTTTTATAATTTCTCTAAGAAATTTAGTTGTTTTCTTCTTCATGTTTGTTTTGATTATTGATTTTGACAGAACATATTTGATTTAAAGATTGTTAAACCTAATTGTAAAAGGACTTTATATTTAAGCGCATTATATCATAGTACGTTTTAGTATCGTGGTTAATGGTCCTGTTTTTTTTCCTTTGTATGGTTAACATCAGAATTGTTATTGTAATTCTGAAGCTAAAACAATATGTTTCTTCAAAGAAATAGAAATGTTTACATTGATCTTGTTTTACCATGTTTGTGTGAGACTGTACAGTCTTTGTGTTTTTACTATACTGAAGGAATCCAATCAGTTGAATCTCACGATGAAAGTAATACAAGACATTATTGTGAATTAAACAGAAACAAGAGTGAATACAAAACTGGAGCAATTTTGTATTTGTCTGTACAAAATGAATGTTACATGTACTATTACTGACAAAAGTTCATATAAAAGGCAAACGCACACGATTTCCAAGAATCGAAGTTCCAATTTTATCTTTCGATACGGATTCATATCATCTCGGTTAACGATTGTACCTTTGTCGATTTCAATTTGCTGCGGCTTTTACTAGAATAACACAAAACCGACCATTCATCGTCGATTTTATTGTTATTTTTCGTTTTTAATTTTAACAAATACAACTGAAAAATTGGAACGTTCACCAATGAAATTCACTAATCCTGCCAACGGAATTTCTGTATTTGTCCTAGTTATGTATGAACCGCAAAACTATAACCTTGATTAATATGTATTACGCATTAGCATGATATTAAAAATAAACATGAAAGTAAAACCTTAATTATTTTGATGGTAATCTTACCTTTTATTAAAAGGAAAGATCGTCAATTATTTGAAATTAGAACATAGTACTAGGATACAATATTTTTTTGTACTAATAATAACTTTATAAGTTTCGCTGCTTCAACTTTAACTGCCAGTTACTTAATTAACTTAAAAGTGGTATAAAGTTTTCGCTTGGATCATATTTGATTAATATTTTAGTAATATTACAACATATTATTAATATTGATACGATATATAATTAAAGATTAATTTAGTTAATTAGTAATATTACCTTGAAAGTATACTTTTAACGACCTCAAGTAGTACTACAAGTGACCGTTCAAATTGAACGATTTGAACGAACTTAGTATTCGATGTATGAGTTGAAATATTTAATTATTTTATCAATTATTAACATAGTATACTTTTAACTATGATAATTAAATATTTGTTAATATTTTAAGTTAGTTGTTTGCAAACAGTATTACATAGTTCTTAAAATTACTTGTAAAGATGTAACGATAAAAAGTTCAACTTTTCTCAATTTAATTTAAATATTTTTAATTGTAAGTTATTTAAAATATCTTAAACTTATACCGTAGAAACAAAATTAACATCTATTTTCTATCACTTTAAATACTAATACAGAAAATTTATAAAACATTCCAACACTCCATACTTACCAAATTTAGTTTAATTTGAATATTCAAATTGCGTGAAAGTAATGGCAAACGTCACTTTCTCCCGTCAGTACCGGCATTTTATAAATAGATCATCCAGTTATATTCGCACATTCAAACTTCACTCACGATGAACGACTAGTTCGCGGAGCCAGGCTGTAGTTCGGGACGCTGGAGCATTCGGGAGCGACCGCTCTGTCCCCACTCTCGCAGCCCACTGGAGCTCTGCTCTCGACGGAGTCTGCGTAATAGGGACGCCATCTCTACAGATTGCTGTATGGGAATAAGCGCTAATAAATTACAAACGTTGTACGCGTTACGCGGACGGGACCATGTTCTTGATTAGTTTGAAGTCTTCCGCTAATGTGTCCGACGATCATAAGGAAGACTGTACCCTCATTCCGCACGGTTTCAACTTCGTTTGATTTTTTAAATTAGCTAAAAATAAGATTGATCAAGCTTTTCTAATAATAATCTTTTATAATTTTTTTCGATTGGGGAC
>JAODUI010000031.1:5465649-5501737 GCA_027563995.1 Papilio gigon
TATAATTATGATTTCTTTTCTTTTAAACCCGTCAGTAGAAATAATATATAACAAAAAGATAGCAAGCTTATGTATAGGGTTATAATATTTAAACATGCGTTTCTTTTTTCATTTGACATCTAGCTTCAATTACAATTTCAAATTTCAGTCACGGGGAATTAAAATGTAAACAAACAAATAAGTTGGAATGTTCGCTCGCACAACAAGGGAAGTGTTCTAAATATAAACAAGTGCGCTTGCGATGTTCGCTCGTACAGGAAGGCATTTATGACTTCAAACAATGCGTATAAGATAGAACGTCGAAGCGCTAATGTTCGCTTTCGAAAATGGAACTATGAATCGTAGCAAAGATTGTTATTTTATTGTGTTTAATAATTTGGTTCGGTTTGGTGAATCATTTTTTTTTCAATACACAAGTATTGAAAAAAAATGATTGTGCAATTTTTATTACACGTTACATGAAATTTAATTGTATATTTATTATATATTATATTCTTGAAAATAATAATTCTGTAATGTTGGTGAACAAATTGAGAAAAATAAAAAATCATTAAAACTTTTTTCACACCAAGTCTTACGTCATGATTTTCAATATTTATCAAAGAAAAATATAATCTTAAAGCATCCGATTCTACAGTCATTCATAAACTGAAGCACGTGTTGGCTCAAGCTTTGAATGAGCGAGGGAAAACATTAAAGCTACATTTACAATGAGGCAAAGCTATTTCAAGCAAACTTTACGTCACCAACAAGTTGAGTATAAAACTCGATGTATAACAATGTCGCGCTGAAACTTTCATGAATTAGCCTCGAGAGTTATAATGCTTCGTTCAAGTGGCGTATTTTGAAAGGCATTACGTAAACTTTCCTAATTATTTTCATTTACTACTCTAATATTGAGTTGCGGTCGGTAAATTACACATTTTTACAATATGAAAGCTGTTTTTGCATTACAAAGTGTTTTTAGAATCTTTTTGAGTGTTTGGTGTAACAAACTCATCTGAGGGTAACAGTCATATCTCTTAGGAAATTCCTTTTTATGTTGGATCAGTAAGTTTACGATTAACCTATAGTGATAAACATGCGTTTGTCTTACAATTGGGTTAAAGATACAAAAGCTTCTATTTGAAGTTAAATTGAAAACCAAACGTGACGTGTTACGGTTAAACTTTGGACGGGTTACACATGTGAGAAGAAAGAGGAAACATATGTAGGTCATAAAAGGTATAAAGGAGATGTATGTGCCTTTCAAAGATATTTTAGAATAATAACATCGCTAAACATGAGGCCAAAGCATTTGATCAAACATGACACTTTTTTAGAATCAAACTTTTCTTTTAATTTTTGTTCTCAGACCGAATGGTTATATATTTAATTATTTACATAGGTATGTATGTTTGTCGTTTCACTAGTAATGTAATCATCTCTTCTTCAATTGTCGCCATCTTGTATCGAAGATGATGATCATAGAATTTTGAACTCAGGACGAAGCAGCATTAGATATAGAACGTCTAATTTTGTTGTACCATTTGCAAAGCTTCATCAGCTAAGCTGTTATACAATAATGAAATCATCCAAATAAAGTTTTATATGAACACTGTTTCTAGCGTCGTTTCGAATAGATAATATTTTGAAATAGACAATGGAACAGACAGGTTAAATTGAGCTGACACGTGATGCCACTTTGGGCTACAAGATTGCCACATGCATATTCTATTATATCGAGCACATAATTGCCTTTAGTTAAGCAAGATTTTGTTATATAGGTACCTATACAGTAGAACTACTTTTCAGTAACTTTTGTATAAAAGAATAGGGTGCTTATTACCTTTTTATTTTTTTAAGTAACATTCTATGTAACATATTTTAAACAATATATTTGTTAGTAAAAATAATTCATAGTTATATAATAAAACAGTTTGTAAAAGTATAAAAAAAGTATTTTCATATAGTTAAGATTTATTAACGAAGGGTCGCTCTGTGAAATCGTCTGAAATATTGAACACGTCGGCCAAATTTATAGGGATAATATGTTGTAGGAAGCAAACTGTGCTTTCAAAAATTTCTCTTTCAACAAAAAGTATTTACTATTTACATATACGGACTTTCTCTGGAATGCTGGGGCAAGCGGAAACTTAAGCTAATTTATTTTCTAGCCGTACTGGTGTTGAGGCAATCATTATTTAAATATATAATTTTAATTAGCGCCAATAGCCTTATGGTCATGGGTACGGACTACCGTACTCGCGGTCGCGGAATCTAATCCCACTATTCGATTAATGTCGTGAACAATTTTCACTGTCGACATTAATCGGAATGCCTAACACAGGCTTTTTCAAGCTTAACTGGAATGGTTACAAGAATTATTAATAAATTAAAAAAAATACTAATATTTTACAAAAAAAAATTAAACATATTGTGTCATATTGATGACAGCGTGCGACAAAGTCATTAATTATATAAAATTATCTACAACTATCCGACGATGGCTGTAAATGACCGACACATTTATGTTATCTCACTCTGCAAATTCACTTTACCCAGGCCCATAAAAATGATACATGGTAGCACTTAACGCGTCTAACGCCTCGAGGTTTAGAAACGGAGGAACGGGATCTGTAAGGAATGCGTGTCCCATAAACATAATCGCACTCATCAACACCCAAAATCATCGTTCGAACATTATCCACTAAGGTTTTTCCTCGGTGAGATTTTACCCTAATAGACGAAATATTCTATTTTACAGAAATAATTAAAAACTTGACGGATTTTATGCGTATTCGCGTATCAAAGATGCAATATTGCAGTAAAGTAGGTTTAAGTAAGAAACAAAAAAAAGGAAATTTCAAATATTAGTAATCCTTTCAAAATACAGAGTTCATTTAAATGCTTCTTTTATTTTAACAGAAGACAATTCAACAACACGGTTGTGCGCGGTAGAAAGTTGCGCGAAAATCGCACAGTTGAGGAATGCCAGCCACTCAAACACTTATAGTGTTTGTATTTAGTTCAATTCATTATCAAAAAAAAATGATGAACATTTAAAATTGACGACGGTAAGAATAAGGTCGGTATGTACTACTAAGTTAAATAAATGAATTTCATTTTAAGTATTACATTAGAACGTAGTAATTTGTCTAAAAGCACACACCAGTATACATTAGAACAAAGCAATGCCTTGCTTAGAACTCTATGAATTGCTAAAAATATGAAACATGAAGACATTCTAATTAAAAACAAACAGAAGGAATATGAAGCGCCGTTCTCTTTAGTGTCTTCTTTAATATGGTATGTTTACATTACGTCGTTATATAGGTACTTATGTTATATTACGGTATTTACTTATATAATTAGTAAATGGTACTTATTAATTTACTATTTATTACTTTATACGTATATTTTTAATTTCTATTACTTGGAATGAGATACTTATTAAATTTTTGTAAATTCAATGTACAATTTTGAAGCGCCAATAGCCTAATGGTTAAGGGTATGGACTACCGATCTAGCGGTCGTGGGTTCGAATCCCGCCATGCGACTATTGTCGTGGACCATATCCTAACACAAGTTTTTTCAAGCTTACCGGGAATGGTCACTATAAATATTAGTAAATTAAGAAAAATCTGCTAATATTTATAAAAAAAAATTACGAATACAAATTTATTGGTAAAATAAATTTCACGTCACATATATACATTCACATTGTCAAAATCCTAAAGTCAAATACAATAGATATTTTGATACAATATCAGTAGTTATAAGTCAGTCAAAGAATGAAATTACATAATTTAAATAATAAGATTGGAATTAAACGAAATAATATGTCAAGTCGAGGTATTATATAAATAATTAATTAACGCTGTACAAAGCTTGCTGGATAAGCCACGACTTCAGTTTCTTTTTGAATGAGGCGAGGCTGGTGGCCGCTGTGACGTGGTTCGGCAGGCGGTTGTAAAACAAAGGCCTCTCTTAGTTTTGACTCCGCGTGTGGTCATAACATCCAAGCACTTAAATAGTTACAATTCTAGGTATTTGTTGCGAAACATAGTTTTTATAAAGAGCCATTGAAAGTTGTATTAGAACAATGAATATCCAAATAATATATTAAAAACTTAATCATATACATCAAACTCTAGTTTTATTTTGACTTTTCGCCGCTCACCGTAAAAAGGGAATACTGAAATTCTAAAAAGTGTGCAGAGTTGGAGAGTAGTTGAAAATTCACGCGCCGCGTTGTTCTGCAAAGCGTAAAAGGAGCTAAAATGGACTCTTTCATATCAATGTTTACGTACTAGTTAAGAACTTAAATACTAGTTATGACACGATTTTATGAATTAAATTGAATATAACTTCAAATCATTTATTTAAGGTGTGTATATACCTCAAAACTTATAACATTTAAAGTCCCGTTAGATTTATTTGAAATGTATTTATCAGAGTTGTCACTAGGGCGACATCTATCGTCGTCGAACTAAAAACTATTAACGAAATTTCTATGATAATACAAATGTAATACAGATTTGCGTTTTGTGGACTTTACGAATATAAATTAGCAACAAATATTCGTTGATTAATCTAATAACAAACGATTGTCGACTTAAATTTATTCATATCGCGTTTTATCCACGTCTGTGCTTACATAACAAGATAAATTTCCTCTGGCACAAGTTTCAAATAACATCGACTTAATTAAAGTTAATCTAGAATGGCGTAGCTCACGACGACACGTTTCCATTAGCCGGCTACATCGAACTAGCTCTATCCGGCACAACTTATTGAATTTATTCCTTCCCTCGATTGTTATAAGAATAACAAAGTTTTGCTTCAATTGATTTCGAAATAACAACACTTTTATGTGCTTTTGATTTTGTAATTTTGTGAAGTAGAGTTCCGTAGCTTATTAAGAATTACATAACGTAACGTCTCTTTAACATGTAAATACAGAATTTTCTCGAAGACATATTGACATTATTTGATTTAATATACACACGCTATGAATACTAGAACTATAAAGTTTTATTTTCATTTCCACTTCATCCCACTATCGTACAAAGAAATATCGTCTTTTTATTTTCTCCATGGTAGGGCTTTGCTGAGCGATTTAGAGCCTCGTTTCTATCGTGTACAGAATAGTATAGGAACATTTCTCGACATCGCACCAACTGCCTCGGTGCTGCAAAACTGCATTATATTCTCGTCAAGTTTGTCTATCGTTTAAACATATCGAGTTTTGAACAATTCCGTTTTAAAATTGTTTCTAGAACCACATTCATATCAATAATTAAGGAAATTAAATAGTGAACTTTCTAACACATATCTAAATTAAACTTTACTTCATACCTTTTTATTAAATTTCTATAATTATTGAAAGAAAAGTAAAAAAAAAACATTACATTTATTTTATAATTCAGACCAAAACGAAAAACAAATGCATGTAAAAAAAAACGTTTTCAAACATCAGAACAGATTGCGTAAATCAATTGTTTTAGCAGATGGTTAGGCGTAACTGCAAACATAAGACGGTTTATTATACAGAGATTAATTTTTCCTAACCTTATTTTTTCTTCATTCTTAGTTATCGTTAAATCAAAGTTGTTATAAATACGACTTAAGCTCCTATAGCACGAAAATATAAGCCGCATATTTTTAGTATGTGATCTAATTTTCATAGCACAAAAGTTGGAATATGAACTCAACTAATTGCTTGTACTCACGTAAAAGGAAAATAACCCATGGTAGTTAATTACATTTTCGCATGCTTTACTTTCTCTGTGAAGGGTCACTTTGTACACACTGTTTACTCGTTACAATTTAAATTCTTTGGTACTCACTTTTATATTTCTAAATTGTATCATTCTTTGACTTTGACAAGTATTAAGTTTAACACAACTATGTATTAATTAGTATAACAAATATATTAAGCGTATTGTAAGCCAAACTATTATTGTTTCACATTAATCAATTAACTCAAAGAACATTTTCTGATAAAATTTAAATAATGCTGCATAAAACATTTTTGGGACGAACTCCCTCCAGGTAGACCGACAAGTTGGTGCGGACGGCGGGAAGTTTGTGTTGAGGAAGGTGGTGGACTGCATACTGTGGAAGGCATTGGGAAAGGCCCATATCCAGCAGTAGACAGATAACTGCTGATGATGATGATGATGATGGAAAAAAAAGTATTTAAAACATTTCTTATAACCATTCCAGGTGAGATTGAAAAAGCTTTTGATACAATATGATTCACAATAACATTAGTTGGATGGTAGGATTCAAACCCACTACCACTAGATCGGTAGTCTGCACCCTAACTGTTACACTATTGTCAGTTTACCATTAACATTATTGCTTCTGCAGTGTAAATAGGGAAATGGAAGTACGATCAAAATGTGTTTTGTTAAAAGTTTAAGTAATTGAACCGGTAAAATCGACAACGTCATCAAGAAAAATATAAACATGACTTTTATTTATACACCAACACTATAAAATGTAATTTGATTGAAAAAAATACAAAGTATTTTAACATTGTTACCTTTTCCGCGAAATTTAATTAACTTTCAAACGCTATTAAGAGAAAGGAATTATATTTAATTTCGAAAGTTCAAGTATGGAGAGTTTGGAACGCCGTTTATGAACAATCTCTTTAACAAAAGAAATTCTAGTCAACTTTCAAGCGGAACAATAATTTATCAAGTTTTATAAAGACCTTTTTTTTAGAGAAAAGGGGTGTTTTATAATAAATAATTTCTACTGCTCATCTAAAAAGCCTTATTCAATTAAACTGGTCCACTGTATATTGATTGACTTCACAGATATTCTTAAATTTATTTACAAACGTACAGGTTTGTTATGTATAGGTTCAAGCACCTTGGTGGGTCTCCACCACTCAAATAAATTTAAGAAAACGTCTGTTTTTGAGATGAAAACGATGACTCATTTATGAGAGTAAAATTTATACTAGCGAATTGAATTATCGGAAACTGATTGCTTACTTAAACAATTAACACTTATATCTAACAATTCTACTGCTTGAAATACAACAGTTACGAAAATAATGTGCAAAGATCATTATGGATTTACTTTTTTGTACATCAACGTTGAAAGTAAACAATGTACAAATGTTACGATTAAAAACCAATGAATATGTAAAATTGTGAAAAAAATAAACTAAACCGAATTAATCTCGACTAGTAACGATTCCAAAGGTGAGCCTGCGCCCTAATGAGAATTCTAACTAATTGGAGTACTCGTTCCAATACTGTTTCGATGTTTTATTTTATTTAAATTGTTTTATTTGTAAATTGATATTGCTGGATAATGAATTGGAAACTGTTTATTGCTGTCGAGTACTGCAAGTGAGCAATTTACATTTGATTTAATTACGAGGGGACGAGTGTTACCCGAAGGCAGTCTTTGCAACTAGGACTCTTGACATACTCGTATGTTATGAAGGTTGCAGAAAAACAATAGAAGAACTAACATCAATTAAGTAGAATTTGTTACATTGATAGTGAATTACGGATAGTGTTCACATTGCGGTTAAAACTACCAATAAAAATGTAAATATTTAAATCGAAGTAGATGTTAAAATAAATCCAAAGACGTTTGATAACTTTTAGGGATTTTGCAGTACTAATAACAAAATTCGTTAAACTAAAAAATAAAATCTTAAATATTTCTGTAAAAAAAAAGTGTCCTGGTCAAATAAAAAATATAAAACATCCAGAGACGGCGACAGGTGTGCATTCGTGAATAAAGAAAAACCACTTTCTTTCTTTGTCCCGACCGTTTCCACAAAGAAATTGCAAGTTTTGTAGACACGAATTTTAAGCAATATACTTAGATTATTTTTATGCAAAATTTAAGAAATACAATCATAACTACGTCAAAGGAATTACAGAATGGAGTAATTTAATTTAAAAAAAGGACTTAGTATTTAAGTACTTTGCTTCATGCTTTTACATCATATTATATCACTCCATCTGAGCTCTAGGCATGTGCGATACCAGTATATATTTTACGATACCAGTCGAATGGCGGGATTCGAACTCTCGACCAAGTGATCGGAAAGTCTTACCCATTAGGCTATTAGCTCTTCTGTTTGTGATTGTCCTAATGTGAAATATGTCTAACATATTATCATTGTTCCTGCAATCATTTTATGAGGAAGTAAGTTTTATAAGTGCGGCAATTAAATGACAAATATTTGCATAGCGAAAATGACCTTTACTCGCACCATTTTCATTTCATTAATGTGGTTATAAAAGCTTTCTATTATTACTAGTGATAATTGCTGCCATAAAAAAGCTCTTTGAAATATTAAGGAGAAAATTTAAACGCAAGCAGTTAGTTACCGACGGTCGCATAGTTATAGAATAAATTTTCTTTTCGACGGAGACATTTTTACAAGAAATTTTGAATAGAGCGTACATAATGAAACCTTACCTGCGTTATAACAAGAAGCCTCTTAGGCAATGTCGTTACGTCACTTTTATGTTGACGTTGGCAAAGACGTTTAGGATGGAGCCATAATTTTTATCATAGTTACGCAAGTTCTTTAGAAATGGGTTGGTTTAATTGAATGATTTTTTATGTACATAATAATTTCAATTAATTTCATTTCATTTTCAAACTAAATCTTCACTAAGGCACTCACTCAGCAAGTACTCTGATAGTGATATTAGTCTAGACGTTAAACGTAAACACACCAAGTGACTCCCTTTCATTCGGCTTTATTTTTTTGTAAAACTATTAGTAGATTTTTGTAAATTTCCTAATATTTCTTGTAACCATTCCAGGTACGTTTAAAAAAGCTTGTGGTAGGATATGGTTCACGACAATAGTCGAATGGCGGGATTCGAACCTACGACCGGTAGATCGGTGATCCGTATACTTAACCATTAGGTTACTGGCGTTTCGTTCTTATTTTTCTTATTGCCGCTGGCCAATAAAATCATCTGAATTGTTTTAATAATATCAGTTAGACCTCACTTAAATATTTGCCTACATATGTTTGGTCCGTGTTTTAATATTATTTGGACCTTTTGAACAAACTTTTAGTGACGTGCGTTTTCAACTTGTGTATATCCAGCTGACCCTTTCGTGAGTAAAATTCTAATACTTCAAAATCGTTTAAAGCTTTTGAGCTGGCCCGTTCATTTCGTTTCACAAATAGACCATTAGGTTCAATCCCTTTGCTATTTTAAATGGACGAAGGGTTAATTTACAAGCTTAAAATTTAAATCTATGACCAACTTCCTTAATGGCCGCCTCAGGGTTAAATGTGTTGTTAAACTGTATTATTATGAAGCGACCTAGCTTAATGTACTCTTATATCATTTTTATACAATGGAAATGTAAATGTAGATCACTTTTTATACTCGATTTTAGTCTTGAAACAACTGCATTAGAATAGAGCACTAAGAGTTAATGGGAAGTGATCTGTCAATGCTATGGCTGACTTTGCTGATGTTAAATGGAAACTGTTCGGTTGATGAAAGAATTCATGTCTCTCAAAAATATTCTTCTTTTAGTGTAAAAAAAACAAAAAAGAAGGTAAAGATTTATTAATTATCGATAGTGTTGTTTTGTGCAAAATGTAAATTTAGTACTTATATATGTTATTATTTAATAATCCCTCATATCTATTAAGATATTTAAGTTTATGAACATGTATACCCCAAACAAAAGGGAAAATTTTGTACCCAACTCACTAATTATGTTTCCGCATCCTTTATTTAACACAAAAAGGGTTACCTGCCTTACCATTTAAATAGCTGAAAGTTTGTATGGATTACACGGAGCTACATACGGATTAAATACAAGCATACAAGTTAAATAATACACTGAATAATTTTTAAATATATATTTTTTTAATCTATTAATAGCGACCGTTTTAATACATCCTCGATTTTAGGACTGTATATTGAAAATAGTTTCTAAAGACGATATTAAATACGATACAAAACTCGCCCTTTAAAAGTCACATTTTATATCTTTCGTTGCAATGTTCCCGTAATTTGTAATGATTTTGTTAATATACGAGCGTAAATAAGGTCCCTCTTATATTCTTTATTAATCTGTATACCAATAGAAATTAATTGCTATCATAATTAGATGTCACAATTGCTAAGGGTTTCCATGATTAAGCTGTCAATGGAATATTTGTTAAACCACAATGTTATCGAACCAGTAGTGGTTCAGAAGCTCGTTATTAACAAACGCGCCAAGCTTATTTCAACTTACCTATATGAAACTACGCACAGAACTATAGTTGAATAACCCGAAACTGGTACAGTTGTATTAGTTTTCTATAACTGAATAAGTTGTTCCAACATTATGTTCGAAGTTAGAAACAGAAACGCGGAACTTTATGAAAACATTTTTATAAGTTGCTGAGCAACACACCGGGTTTTGTCTATGTACTTTCTTACTTTTACACCAGGTCAGTATAGTGAGACTGAACTGTACTGTTATTGAACGTACAACGCCACAAGATGAACTGTATTGTTGACGAGCGATTACCCAATAGCAGTACTGTGTTACTCTACCTCATTGTGGTGCTCTCGTGTGAAGCTAGTATTAAAGAGTGTTATATAATTATAGGCACGTTTTTAATTTGTTTTCTGTAAAATAATTTACACAGATTAAACAAGCTAAAGCAATTTATTTGTTATATATGAGCATTGCGTAACAATAATTCTTAAGCGAATGTTACCTCAATCTTTAATATACGCGTAACAATGTAAATTTATTGCCTTGCTCTTTAAATTTATTGCTAACCAAATCCTGTACACATTGGAAGATATTTAATGAGATTGAACTTCGTATTAGATTTATATTTTATTTTATTTAGCTATTACGACCTGATATGAGATTAATTCAAGTTGTAATTGTCAGCAGTTTTTAACGAATGTACTGTAGCAAACTAAGAAGTACCATCATCATGATCATCCATTAATTGCACCTGCTGGATATAGACCTCCCCCAATGCCTTCCACAGTATGCGTTCCTCCTACCATCGAAGACTTACCGCCTCGTAATTGAGAAATATACACTGGCCTGATAGGTCGTGTAAATATTACATATTATAGTATGAAATTAAATTGCGGTAACGAATACTTTTACCATCGATATTGTTATGTAAATATGTAAGTTCAGGCTGTTTCAAATGTAGAACTTTTTTTTTTAAGAGCAGCGGGCGAACGAGCTTTGGGAACACCGAAGTGATCGTTGCCATGGCCATTGCTTACGCACATTATTCTAACATATTTATGTAAATACGATAAATAATGTGGGATATTTATCCGGCACGTATAATAATAAATAACTGAATAATAAATCCGGAGTATCTGCGTGGCATCCCCGGTTAGTCAAAACCCTATGAAACATATGTATCTTCCCGTAAGAGACAAACTGCGGCTGCTTCTGAATTATTCATGAGGTATTTGGAACTAAATCTCGGAGTATTCTTATAAAGCATTTAAAAAAAAACTAGAATAAAACCTTATTGAAATAGACTCATATTTTTTTTTTGCTAAGTATTTTTTTATTAGTTTTCCAATATAAGTGACAATTTGAGATTCCCTTATTATAGTAATTAACATTCGTTGTACGTGAAAGTAGCGATCATCTCAATAATTTTATTTGCACTTTATTTTGACTTTATCGGGACACTTGTGTATAAGATCTTTTCAAAGTATCAGATCAGTTATGCATTTAAAAAGCTAATTATAGAATTAATTCGAAAAACCAACGTATGTTCCTTTTTGAATTATTAATTTTACGCTTCTGGAAAGTAGAGCAAAGCATTAAAGGCTCGCTTAGTATTCTAAATACATTACAATACATATTATTTGTATTACATTTTAAGCAAAAACAGACTTCGTTGGACGTGATTGTACAAATGTAAGCCCACTTAATTCAGAATTGTGACTCAGAAATTTATGCCGTGGTGTATCATTCTAATGCTGAAGTCGTGACGACGCATACGTTATAATTTCATACTTAAATATTTAAAAAAATTAGACATCTAATATTTTGTATCATTTACGTTATTGTTTCACCGTTTTTTGATATTAAATTGTTACTTTATATTAGCACATAAGCAAGCAGACGGCTATAAAGGTAGAGTAACACAGAAGAAGCTATGATTGCGCGAAAGAGGATATGCGTAGAAAGTATGTGAGTTCAGATTTGACGGCTAACCGAGTTGTATGGAAGAGTAGAACATACTGTGCTGATCCTCCGTAGGGAAAAGGGCAGGTTGGTGATGAAATTGTTATTTCATGTTATCAATTTTATAAATTTTATTTTTATTGAAAAAAAAACACGGCGAACTATCATTCAACTCCCAAAATTTCGTAAGCATTTTTTTGTGATCCGACCCAAAAAAATTAAACCACATCACTTCATTTTTATCAGTGGAATTTTTGTAAACAATTTTTATACTAAAAAAGCGTCAAAAATAGACAGACTAACCACAGAGTAATAACACTGACAGAGTGATGGTGCCTTCGATAAAGCGATTGTCCTCACGTCTACGGTCTACGGAACGAATGACAAAATACCTCTACGTGCCTGGCTAACACTCGATTAAGTTGACGAAGCCCCGTAGCGGCGAACTTCCAAAACTAACTCTCATAATTATAATGACGAAACAAAAATAAAGCAAAAAAGTAACGTGTAAGTTAAAAGGAAATTAATAATAAATTGTTCACTTAATTGTATTTAAGTTAGAAGCTGGCTAAGCTAGAAATACAATTGAAAGTAATAAAAGTAAACAATGGTTACAAAGTTGTTAGATTCTGTCACGAAAACGCCATACGTTCGAAGAAGCGGTTTTAAAGTTATTACAGTTAATTTGTGTTTTAATGAGAAAAGTTAGCTCATTTACCATAGCTTCTATATCTTTACAACGCTTTGTTTAACGAAAAACAATATATTGTAAAAGAATATTTCCTCTGATGTCCCGGTTCACAGGGTAACGTGTTTCAAGAGTATGTAGGAGTAACCATGTTTTCTAAATTGGTCTTCATATATATGAATTCCATTACAACCTGTATCGTAACTGTACCGATATTGACGTGAGATATTTCGATTCATATTTATATCTGGAGTTTGATTACAATAGTCTATCGGGCTTATTGATTTTTTTTGATTTAGATTTAGTTTTGAAATGTCTATTTATAAGTATACAGACTATTAGCTGACTATATTTCGAATCGATGTATACAATTTTGTTTTATACATGTTAACAGATTATTGTTAATTAACTAATATTTATTTTACCACTTCAACTTAGATCTAGGCTTGTCCTAGGATATGGTTTTTTTATTTGAGAAGGGTGTAAACAAGCAGCGAGATCACAAACGTCGTCGTCGAGGCCCATGGACATCTGCAATGCTAGAGGAGCACGAAGGGCAGGTCCACGACAATAGGCAAATGGCGGAATACAAACTCTCGCTCAAGTGATCAGAAATTCGTACCCTTAAACATTAGGGTTATCGCTTAAAATTCGACGGGTAACATAATTTTCTAAAAAGTAAATATAGTGTAGTCGTCGATCTAGTATTTTAATAAAATGTATTGCTATAAAAACGAGGCGGCACCTTTATAAATTGTTTCATGTCTAAAGAGCGTTAATCATTATCTACGTACGATGTTACTTTACAGCGTAATATTACAAGCTCCCAAAGCTGATTTACTTCAAAGGTAACTTAATGAGACTAAAGAAAATGTCTATCAATAACAAATGAGTTTGTTGCGTGACTATAAATAATCATTTCTTTACAACGTAATAAAACGTATTTTTTCAAGTAACACGTTACATCGCGTTATATTTCAGCTATAAAAATAAGTTTTGTTATGTTTTTTTTTATTATTAAATTAATTTTATTTTAAAATTATAATGTAGAAATACTATTCCCAACATACAATTCAAGGGCATGTTTTAGTTTGGACTTTAATTCAATATGTATTCAGTAAGTAAGTAGTATTGTGATCGAGTTATACTTTTGTTAGAGTCTTCTAGTCTTCTTCATAGAGCATCGATTACTACTGATAAACTATGATAAAACTTTTTTTTTTCAACCGCAAAGCAAGGAATCATTAGCAAGTCCTCGACTTTATTAAACAATCTCAATCTATTCTAAATACAGAATGGTAATTCACGCTTGCGTGGTTTGTTTCCCCGCCGAGTACAACATACTTCGTCTAATTTGCAGTTCAGCTTAAATTGAGTCAATCACTAAGTAACTTCAGTGTTTGTAGCAGATTAAATTGGCTCGCAAATGACTTGGTTCAGCGTTAACGGAGCCCGCATTTGCTTACAATCAACACAACATTTCTGTTTACAAGATATTATATCTAATGGGCCAATAACTTCGTCAACATGTTCCAGGTAAACATTAACTGCATACATAATCACTACGTAATTTAGTGCTAAGTAAATGAAAAGCCAATCAAGCTGGAAGGACCTCGTCTAATCTTTTTTTTAATAAGTCTATTTCTTCGAACTGTTAGTAGTATTTGCTGATAAAATTTATCGTGTTACATTGTGCTTCGTGTTGGCTTAGCATTCTAACAATAAATATAAAATTGAAAACTATATTGGATTCACATTTGTTTCTCTCCGCAAATTTCTGCTTTGATTCAATCGGATTCTTTTTTTAAATTAATTTAAAATATAAAGGGAAAACTTTTATTGCCACTTAAAATAGCTAATACTTTAATTTTTATGACCACTATTTGTAAAGGAGGGCAAGTATACTGACCTATATGCTGTCTGGGGTCGAGGCAACGAGCTAAATTTACAAGAAGCTCTGCTGGAGTGTTGGCCTATCTCCATCTCTTTGCCTTTGCATTGGTACACGGCATTTTATGAAGAAGCCGAAAAATGACGATGTCATTAAAATTCAGTTAAAAGGTAAACTTCGTAGATCATTTTTATTACAAAAAAAAACAAAAGCCAATTGCACAAATAATTCTTACTTCTATAGTCATAAGAATAATCTTTTCGTAATATTTAACAATATTACAAATCTTATAGCGTTACAGAATTCAATACAATTTTATGGTACGTCAAAATGTCATATAACAAACAGGACAGACCCGCAAATCTTCCAGAGATTTTGGAACGAATGAAAACGAAATCAAACTTGGCAACTAAATCAACTTTTCGTCCGCTCTATTTAAACTAGGATAACATGTGGTGCACCATCACTCTCATTGAGTTTAATATAACGATGTTTGTACAAAAGAACCGTAAAAAAATTACTTCAATCTCTTAACTTTTAGGTTTAACAAATTTAAAATAAGAAATAAATAACAAAACATGTTCAAGACGTAAAAGTCACAAACAAAACACAACCGAAAGGAATTATCGAAGTGAAAAAAAAAGAATATAAAAAAATGTTATGACTAAAGGAAAACCACCCATCTGCACATGTAAATATCGGTGGGATGCGGAAACTTCGCTACTTTGGCGAACTAAGATGGCCGCATGCTCGTTTGCTTTATATCATACAAAGAAATGATTAAACCCGTACCTTATTTTACAATTTGGCCTGTCTTTCGAGCATCACAATTTAGTTTTTACGTATCCTTATCGGCGATATTTGCCATCTGATTTGTTATGGCGTCGTATAGTATATTAGAAGCCCCTTTTTCGTGACCTACATTTGTTTAACTTTAAAAGTGTACTCGGAACGTTCAGTTGAAGTTTCCGCCTACATACATGTGTTGATAGCACAAACTTTTCAAATTGAATTCTCATAAACGATGTTATTTTTCATGCAAATTTTTCCCTACATAATAAAACGGTCGTTAAATATTTATCAGTTACATTTTATGAATAAATATTTTGTCAAAATTTTATTTGGTTGACGACACAAGTTTTTGTTTAAATGTCTACGTAATTTAGCTGTCAATTTTTCGGAAACTAGAAGTACGTGTATTTTATGAAGTAGCATGAAATTTTGCCGAAAAATAAACGGTTATGCATGTTAGATAAGCTCTTATGCGGTGGCTTCGCACAAAGCTCGAGTGGCAAAATCCGATTCGTCATAAAAGTATAATAATAGTGGGTCGTGGTCGGGGGTGCCGCAACAACGCGGTGACCTACACAGCGCGCGCCGCCGCGGCAGTCTTCACTCGAGCTTTCTAATGACCTCCAGCGTTCCGTGTTGCGTTCTACAATAAATTTGTTCACATACAACTTGCATAAAGTATCAGAAAAGTTCAGTTAAATACTTTTACTTGGAACACGGGCACGTAACCGAGTTACAGATATGCGCATGTGAATCTCCGCAATCGACGCCCGGCTGATCTGCGAAAATGAACTTTAAGTTCTACGATATAACTATGTTTTGTAATTAATTATGTACAAGCATGTGCTACGTAATAACATATTCAGGTGAGTAACAGTTTGCTTTTGTTATAAGTGTGTTTTTAAATTTAAAGGTCGTCTTTCTTTGTTACATTTTCACAATAAATTTTTAAAATATTTAAGACATCTATTTTTACGAATTGTTGTTCGAAGCTAACCTTTGTTTACAATCTGTTTTTAAAATTAATTCTTATTTGTCTGAATAAAAATTATAACGATCCTTTTTGAGGTTTTTGTGAATAACTGTTTTAAGAAAAAATTCAAATTATTTCTTCTGTAGTATCTAAGTGCAGATGTTTTGTTCCAGATTTATATGCAAGTTTATTATGAAGATTTAAAATGTATCGAATTATGTAACTATGATAAATATTTTATTTTTGGGAAACAAGCAACATGGGCGAGATATACGGCAAGTTACATCAATATTACTGGCGATATATTCTATTCTCCGAGCTGAAGATACCTTGGCCTGTTCAGATTTAATGACAAACGATAAATGCTCGTGTTACACATTCGAAGATGGTAAGTAACAATTATTTTATAATAATAAATAGCAAATTTCTTTACGTAATTTTTTTTCAGCTGTTTTCCTCGACTGCCAAGATTCTAATACAAAGCAAATAAAAAATGCTTTGAAGAAAGTATCCGCCGTACATTCGTTATCAATCAACGACCTCGATGACACTGAAGAAGTTTTGGGACCACATTTTGTGCCGTTAGGTGTATGCATAAAACATATACATATGTCAAGAACTGGCATAAGGGACATAGATGATGAAACATTTATGCCGCTGAGACAGTGCCTTGAAACGTTAAGTATTGTGTCAAGTAAGATTAAATTTATACCACAAAAGGCATTTTCTGGATTGCTCAAATTGATATCAATCGAACTCACGTCAAATCACATAGAGGATGTTCCAAGTTATAGTTTCTATGGTCTTCCATTAATGAAAATAAACATAAAGCAGAATATGATTCGTCATGTTTCAGATTCTGCGTTTTCTAGTTTAGAATCAACCCTGTCTGAGATTGATTTAAGCGAAAACAATCTTACAACTTTCCCTATATTATCGATTGCCAAATTAAGACACCTTCGGTCTCTAAGGTTGTCTTGGAATGAGATGTCATCTTTTCCAACAGTCGATGACTTCGATTTACCGTCTCTTGAATTTTTAGATTTAAGTTCTAACAATTTTGAATTTGTTTCAGAAGACTGCCTTAAATTTTGTCCGTCCCTGTTAATATTATCGTTTCATTTTAATTTCATAAGCAACATACATTATCGTGCGTTTCAATCCTTGGTTCATCTCAAATCGTTAGATTTGAGTCACAATAGAATTAAAGTATTAAATACTAATTTATTCTTTAACAACAAGAAATTAGAATTTGTTGATTTGAGTCACAACCATTTGCACCACATACACGGCCTGTTCTGTAACATGCCAATATTAGCTGAAGTATTTTTAGGTAACAACAATATTTTGGAAGTGCCAATCGATTCCTTTTTTAACTCGACTAAAATTAATACGATACATTTAAATAAAAATTGTATACATACAATTCATAGCAAAAGCTTTAGTGATTTAGAGGAGTTAGCTACGTTACGTCTAGACTTTAACTACGTAACCCAAGTGCCACACGATACCTTTATTAGTAACAGTAATATAACAACGTTAAGGTTAGACAATAATAATATTGTAGATTTAAAAAATGACACACTAAATAATCAAGCGATGTTAAGCGAAATACGTTTTAATAATAATAATTTAAAATTCATATCAAAATATCATTTTCATAATTCAACAAGAGCTGAAGAAATTTATTTGAACAATAACAAAATTACTAACATAGATTCGGAAACATTTTCAAAAATGTCACTCTTGAAACATTTAAGTTTACATGATAATTATTTAGTTGAGATTAATGACATACTACCTAAACCTACTTCGACGCTGTTAACATTTCATATCGACTCTAATTTGTTAGCTTCATTAAAAAGTTTAACTTTACGTTATCAACAGAAATTATACCATCTCAGTTTAACAAATAATCACATCAAGTTTTTATCAAAAAGTATATTTTCCAATTTAACTTATTTAACAAGAATCGAACTGTTCAACAATGAGATGTCTGTCATCGATGATTTTACCTTTCAACAACTCCGTTCTACGAGAAATTTAGATTTACACAACAATTTATTGCGTAACATCACAAATTATACATTCGTAGGACTGTTTGAATTAGAGGACTTAAATTTGTCATACAACAAAATTACATTTATCTATACAATGGCATTTGATACTTTAAAGAAAATACGTACTTTAAATTTATCATTTAATCCGCTAAAAATACTTTATAAAAATCTCTTTCAGCAAGGATTGCCATTAAGTTCGTTGTATTTGGACAATTGTGAAATACAACACATTGAAAATGGTACCTTCGATGGCATGAACAATCTTAAATATCTCTCACTTAAAAATAATTCATTGAAATCTAGCGAATTAATATTTATTGATATACCTGGATTAAAGTTTTTGACAATCTCTTACAATATATTCGACAATTTACCTATTGAATCATTCTCACAACTTCCACTCTTAGAAGTTTTATTTTTAGAACATTGCAATATTGAACATATTTATGAAGGCACATTTACTTCCAATAAGCATCTCGTACGTCTAAATGTAGCACAAAATATTATTAGCGGTATACCTCCTGCGTTGTTTGAATCTTACAATTCTGTATCCGAAGTTAATATAAGCAATAACTTCTTAGACTACGTCCCTTACAATACTTTAGACAATCTCACGCAAATTGAAATCCTAGACATCGCTGATAACTTGTTACCAAAAATAGAATTTAGCGGCTTGGAGAAATTGAAAAAATTAAAGCATTTAATATTAAGAAAAAATGAAATACAATCGATTACTATGAGGAAAAACGTGATTTTCAAAGAGTTATTGGAAATGGATATTAGTTTTAATAAATTGACGGCAGTGCCATCTATGCTGTTTGAAAATTTTCCCAAAATTCAAAACATTAACATTTCATACAACGATATTGTGCGATTTGATTTCCTGTTGTCACACAAAGTTAATGGAGTTTCATTAATAAGTATGGACTTGAGTAAAAACCCTGCAGTTTCATGGCCTTTAGTAAATAGTCGAGATAATAATAATACACTTCTATCCAACTTATTTGAATTGCACATTTGTTTTACGAACTTATCTAACCTAGATGACGTAACATTCGATTCATTTCTCAGTTTGCAACATTTGTATTTGAAATTCAATAAAATAAGGCGTCTATCTATAAGTCCCTTTTCAAAATTAAGTTTCTTAGAAAACTTAGATCTGAGTTATAACAAAATAACTCATGTTAAAACTAGCAATTTTCGCGGACTTGTTAAATTAAATGCTTTATGTTTATCCAATAACAATATCGAATCAATAGAAACGTTTACCGAAGACCTTAGTAATTTAAAACTTTTGGATCTCTCTCATAATAGATTACAAAACATTCTTAACCAAGATTTAGTAAATTTGAAAGAACTAACCGTATTGTATTTAAGTTTCAACAATATAAAATATATATCTGTAACGGCATTTAATAATTTAAACAAAGTAATACATATAGATTTAGAACACAATAAGCTTCAAACAATACCTATTGATCTGTTCACAATAATCGAAAGTCACATTCAAGAAATATCAATTAAAGGTACGGATTCAATTCAAAAACATTCTAAATTAATTTCAATATTTCAACAAATTTACAAGCTCTTTGTAATTATAGATAATATCATAATGTGTAGCTGCCAAAGAAATAATACATGGACATGGATACAAGATCATCCGAAAATAATAGACGCGAACGCGGTGACGTGTCTCAACGACGAATATCCTAAAGAGAAATGTGACTTCCCAACAATAACTCAATTGTCCATCGACAAACACAAAGATAACTCAGTATCGGTATCGTGGTTCATTCGGAATCGGACCGCTGTTAAATCTCTGCAAATAATGTATTACGATGATGATATTAGTACTGATGTAAGTATTGTAATATAAAATTACTTCACGAAACTTCTATAATCGTATTCATTGGAAATGACAAATTATATTTACACCGTCAGTGGCTGGTACTGTCATTGACTGTCTATGGATTTGTTTATTTGTTTTTGTTAAATTTGATATTATCTATTTGTGTTGTTTGCAGGTAACATACAGATATTTGGATAAATCTGAAACATCCACACTTATCTCCGATTTGTATCCTAGTAAAAACTACATTGTATGCATCTTAACATTGGATTTAACTCCTTTTTCTAAACTTGACGACGATGTACCCGAGTTGAATGTATCACTGAGTGATTTTAAATTCACATCTAACATTAGTCGAAGTTATGCCGCTACATTAATTTCACAATCTCCTTCAAGCGAATGTGTTACCTTTGATACATTTATAAAGCACTCTATCAAAATGAAACCAACTAAAACCTTCCATTTATCATCAATACTGAATAGACGAATGGGTCTGATTGTTGGCTGTGCTTTAGGATTTGTAGTATTCTTTGTTATGGTATCAGTTTTATTATATACAAAAATCAAAGAAAGAAAACGTATAGCTAAGTCGGATCCAGCGTGGTCGGAAATGAACGATTACCATTCAATACAGAGTAAAGAGGATGTTTTGCAATCGACTACAGCTTCCACAGATAATATATTATTAGGCATGGCAAAAAATCGAAAAATTTCTTTAGAGCAATTAAAATAGAATTGTAGACACACAGCTGTTTGACATGTTATTTAGATTTTAAAGTTGTATTTTTATTTAAGGTTTCACTTGAAATGTTAAATAGTGTTGTAGTTAGCTTAAAGCTGTAAATAAGTTAATTTAGATGGTGCAATGTATAGTGATTGTCAAAAGTATATTACAGGTATTGAATATATTTACAATATATAGTTTAGTTAGATGCAGTAGACGACTACAACACACTATTAAATAAATTGTTGAAACAGTTACTGATGACTTTTATTTATTGGAAATTTCAATTGTTTTTTATTTTTATTATAAAGAAACAAGCATTGTTTTACATTTTATAACTTATTGGAATCTTTGTAGATGATTGTGATTGATTGTTACACTTAGTAAGAAAATATAATTTATAAATTTCATACCATTATTACGCTGAGACGAAACAAATTCATAGTATAAATAGAAGCATAGATGCATCTAATGCAGAACTCCGTTAGTTAATAGGCAAATCAGTCTGCGACGTAAGGTAACACACAGAATGAATATTCATTTATGTATTTTAGCGCCTGTTAAGATCCATTAGTTTTAATTGACAGATAAAACGTTGGTTTGTAGACACATTGTTTCTAAAGATATTAAATTAATTTACTTTAACGCACCTCTAGTGTTGCGGATGTCTATGGGCGGTGACGATCACCTCGGTGATACTGACGCTCATTTACCCTCTCTACAAACATAGATGTGTAACAGATACATAGGTTTGGTTTATCATACAAGATTCACGTCTATTGCTTATATATTATTTTAAACTCTAAATAACGATACTAAAGTAACTTGTCAAAAAACCTCCGTAGGTCTTTTTTATCATCACTTGTGTGCTCTATATTAGTTATTTATAACTATGTTTTGTAAATCCATCACTTGTGTATTCACGAGTGTACATCTGTATTTTTACAAATGTATTTTTCGTCTCCGTAAACCAGTTGAGACACATTGAAACTAACTATTAAATGACTTGGCAATAAGTGTTTTATAAAGATTGATATTTTAGAGATACGGTACAAATCCTTTAAATTTTGCTGGAATCAAGCTAGTAGCACGTTTTTTAATTCATTATAGAAAAAAATAAAAACGTTATAAAGTACGAATTGAAAAAAACTAGTAAACTTTTCTATATAAACGGCGACAAAAATCTTCAAATATTAATCTTCACCGATAAAAATGTACCGTGCATTTCTTATTGTTTCACAAAGATTACGAAATAATTGCACGCTCATGATACTTTTTTTTTTTGACCCAGCCTGAACTTTAACAATGAGCCTGCGGAAAGATTAATCGTCCAAAGAAGCTTTCAGATGAGAGAAACATTTTTCATTTTTTTATCATGTTTTTCATATTTTATTATTTTTGGGAAATGGATCTGCTTTTGTCAGGAGAGATTATTTAAAATATAAGTTCCTGTGTGTATTGTTTGGTTACTGTAGGAACGTTGTATTTCACGAGTCCTTTATTACCGAGCTAAGCCGAGATACCGAGGCGAGGCGCTACCGTTACTGTAATGAGTGACAATCTTAAACCTTTGTATTAATTATGTTAATATACAACGACAATGATTAAATAATGTAACACTCTTGTTAATGATTCTTGTTCAATTTTCTTACAATAAAATTTTAAGTCTCTAGATTATGAATAAGTAAAGAATTATCTGTAATAAACTGACAAGACATCAATATTCATATATAACTTAAATCGGAAGTTCGTATAGTCAGCAAAAACGAAGCTTAATTAATGCCTTCAGTTTGTCAGTGAAAGCCGTCCGGCGTACGGTCGCATTTACATGCATTGATAGGATGATGTCGCTTCCATTTCGTTAGCTCTAATTTAAAGGCCCGCGCGGTGATTACGAAGCCTGACAGCGAATGGATAATGAGAGAATAATGTTGCAACGCACTGATCCACAGTTACTAAATGCCATTCGCTCTTCTGGTATTTCGTGATGTCTACTTGAAAATGTATGAAGTTGAATTTTGTACTAAAGTCACACGACATGTATAGATTCAGTTGCCTAGAGCGACGATTGATACCGCGGTAGTGACGATTATGCGCTTACTATTTTTGTAATTTATTCTTTTAATCGATAAAAAAAAATCCACATTCAAAAATTAATGAAGTATACTACTTATAAAACGGCTTAACTCACGTGTAAATCGATGTCGGTACCGACTAGTTTCGAGCCCATCGGGGGCTCTTCTTAATTCAGTATAATGAAATGTCTCACGAAATTTTCATAATTTAAGTTAATGAAGTAGTTTTAAAATACCTCTTCATTTGCTTTCCTACACAAGAAAAGTTATAGAAATATGTTAATTTAACATACAATAATATAAAATATCTTTGACATAGTCTTGTTAATATTTTACAATTATAAATAGTCTAAGAAACTAAATAGTAATATTATTTTAAATTATTATTAAATATTTAACATTGTTGGAGAAATAAGTTACGGTGAGTGGTATACTCTGCGCCAGAACGACGCGGATTAATAAGGAATATTTATGGTATAAGTGGTTAAGCCCAGCTATCATTCAAAGTGAGTACCATTAAAGCCGTTTTATATTTCAATTTAACTTTAATTTTGCAACATTAAATTATGTTAGAATAGTAAAATGTAAATACGTTTTATAAATCTAATTTAATAAATTGATTTGTTTTATTTTTACGTCTGTTCTGTTTAAGTCAAATGTACTTAAATCAGGGCCAATGTCTGAAGGAGCGCTTGTATTATATAGTTACGGCGAATAACCTTCTAAAAATATCCTGGTACTAAATTAAATATCTTGGTAGTTAAAATCTTATTTGAAATTAGCTTGAAGTCGAAATTTATTTATTCCGGGGTTCAATTAGCGGAATGAATCTACGAAATACTGTTTAAATAAGAATGAAAATGAATAATTTTGAAACAAAAAAAAAACATAAGAAAAAGATGAATGAATACTTGTATTTTATGGACAAATCAATTTAGTATAGTTAGAGATTCTTTCAATTAAAAGTAGATTTGACAGAAAATAAAAGATAAATTGTTAATAACATCGAAATCACAATTTCCCATTGTATAGGCTTAATTAATTGTAATCGCTTTCGCTTTATTGTTTTCTTTTTCCCTTCGAAAGAACGGGATTAATTAAATTGTCCATAAAATGATTTATTGCAGGCGGTCGTAGGCACCGGATCGAGTCATATAGAATATTAATCTTTTAAGTGGATACTTCCAATTATATCTCGATTGGAATTTCATTTTACACGACATTTACTCGTATATATTTTTCAACAATGGAAGTGATTTCTACAATGAAGTAAAGAAATATAAAATTTAGCTTATTAAAACTAATTCGCGACAATATGACATAATCTGAACTTTAACGTAAGTGTCGACTGTTGAAGTTCAGTTGCCGGTTCTTCAGTGTGTGTCAATTAGTCAACACATACAGCAGGCTACTCGTGAGTTAAGCCGTGATTTTAATGAGCGTTAGTTTCATTTACATATGCAACGCCTTTAATCTATAAATAGGGAAGGTATATAATGTGACGTGTGGTAAAGGAAAGGTAACATGACAGTGTCGATCTCGCGAAAGGATGACATGACGGTTGGAAGGTGGATTACGACAAATGTCGAAAAATTTACATCAATTTATTAATACGATTGGTGTTTTGACAGACATATATAAGCCATCTGGATTGGATGATGGTTGCTTTTAGGAATTCAACTATAGAATTCATCCTTAGAATTTTATATCTATGCCTGACTAGAAATATAAAATCGCTCTACATATTGCAGAAATAACTTACACTAATTTCCTTGAACACTTTAGAAAGTGACGCATTAAAGAAGCCGTTTGAGAAGCCCCTAGTCTAGAATTTTCATATTTTTGTTCAGTCTGTAAAAGCTAAAAAATACAAATCGAAAAATTTAATTTGGTTCATTTTAATATAGTGTGAAATGTCTACTATAATGAATGCCCATGAACTGCAGTCGTCGACATTGAACTACTTTTTGCTGTAATTAATTTGAATGGAAAGACTTAATTTCTTTTTGAGAGTTGCAGAATTTTAAAGCTTTTGACTTAATTTTTTATCTAATGATATTACTCTCTAAGGTATTTTTATATAAAATTTCCAATTATCAATTAACAGCAAATAAAAAAAAAATAATGTACTAAACTAATACCAGCTGCTTATATTTCTATATATGTGAGGTACATCATCATCACAGCCTTTGTTTTCTCACTGCTGGACTTAGGCCTTCCCCACTTTCGTCCACAGTATGCAAAGGTTAGATTAGGCGTATGATTTTGGTCTATAAATTACTTTGCTATGGAAAAATAATCAGGTCGGAAATATCTAGTATTCAACAAAAATTAAAATAAGTTAATAGTTTATTACACAACAATTTTTACAATGACATTTGTATCGGGTTAGGTTTATGATGTTTACAATATTAAATTTAATATTTACGGGCGAAAAATACTTGCTCGCAGTTTAAGCAGCACACATTAAGTATAATGTGTTTTTAATGCTCTCATGTAGCTACAAATCACTAAACCTGTCACGATTATAAATCGTTTAACCTTATGCCATCAGTCACTAATTAATAAATTATACTCTTTCTAGATCGGACCCTAGTATCTAAGGATCGTGGTCAGCATTCAGGGTTGCATCTGGATTGGATAATTTGCCTCCATCGGTTCCTGTCCTGCGCATCTCTCACGACGGTGTAAAATTTTCTAGATGACATTGCTTCCGCTTGGTCGAATAAATTATACATACTGGTAAACATTTTAAATAAAAATTATTCATCACGTCCATATTCGTGAAAAATTTGGTCAATTGTAGAAAAATCGGCTACAGAAAGCTACGTTATGATTGTTTCTGCTTGCATTGAGGGCAGTTGACTTTAATAAATGTTTGCTTTGCTTTAAAATTCTAGCCGCTTGACATAGCAATTAATATATGAAATATAGTCAACGTCCTCGGTTCCAAGTGTGTATGACAATGTTTTTTCCTTAACTTTTACATATTTCTTGTAAAAATTTATATGATATATGTTAACTATGCTTTAATCTATTTTCGGATTAAAAATAATAACAGATTATTTATAGTTTTTTTCTTTTAAAATCTATCCATACACAAAAAGTTCGCCAGTCAATCTTTAATCCGTAAATGGCCAATTCGTTTCGGTTCCTCTATTGACGAATCCACGACAGTCCACTCACTGGAGTGAATGATCTCTCTCCATTTGACAGGTGACGTTTTGGAGATTCGATGTCAATCCACTACAGTGAAGGATTACACTTCATCACATAGATTACGTTTTGTGGCCCCGACGTGGGGTATAATTATATTGGACATGTATATATCTAAGTATATATGTACAAAAAAACAGAAGACCGATCATTGTTCGTATTAAAGGTCATTGATCAATAATTTACGCTTTCTGATCACATCTTTCCTTTTTAAGTGAAGTCGAGCAAACTTTTCAGAAATCGCCGAATTAAGTATTAACGTGAAAATTTATTTTTCATTATTTTCTCTGTCTACTTACAGGTTGATGAAAATTCGTTTCATTTAAAAATGTGGTCGTGATAAGCTACATTTATTGTATAAAATAAATCTTGACGCCGCCTCATATATTAAGATCAAAATAAACCGCGCTACGGAAAGCTGAAAGAAAATCCTGAAATCGCTGTAATTTTTCGGGTGCGTAAAATATGTTACAATTTCGAAACAACAGAACGTGTGAAGTCTTCGGGCATAAATCACTTCACGGTTCAACAACGTAATAGCAATTCGAAGTATAAATTTAAACTTCCATTCTATGTATGTGTACACAGTCATGAATTTGTTTTTGGGTAGCAGTTGAGTAGATTTATGCATGCGGGTTACGATCATTCCCCCTTGACTTGTAAAAAAAAAATTGCACATAAAACACTACTTTTTTTTATTGTAAATATACATCACGTGGGTTACTGTTGAAATGGGCAATATAACTTTTAAATGTCGAATACAACTTTTTTTTTTACAATAAACTGCTCGCAACAAATGTGACTATGTTATTGAAAGAGCTATGAAAGAGTTTTGGAATAAATTCTAAAAAAAAGATAAAGCTTTTTCATACGAATACAGCTGCTAAAACTGTAAATTGAAACAAGTTTTTATAGCAGCAAATAAATTACTATGGCTTAAACAAAATTGTAACTAACTTCCATACTCTGAGTTGCTTTATGGTAAACTTTCTCATTTATACTAAGGGACTACTTAAGTGATCGATTGTAACACAGTAAACATTAATAAAGCAAGCTTACTACAGTTCAAAATTAAGCATCAAATCAATCAGTTTTACAACTTTCTCGATTGAATACTATAAATAGAAATAATTACTTCGTTATTTCTTTACGACGTAGCAGTGTATTGTTCAGTGAGAGGATGAATCTAAAACTTATTTCATTATCAGTACAAAAGGTCTTTTAACAAGGCAACGAGCTGAGTGAGTTTTATTTAACGTTTCTATTTAAGAAACAGATATAAATTCAATGGTAAAACAAATTAGAAATTCGAAATGAAAGGTACAATTTGAAATACAGACATAAAATGATAGCGGTTAGAACATTGTCGTAATTCGTAATAGATTTTAAATAATCGTAATCACAGTATTTAAATTGAACTCTAGCAACATATTCTAAATTTAAAATTCTTGGATTTGAAACTTTTTGCTGGACTCACTTCTTCTTTTTAATTTCAGAAAACTAGCAGTTCTATCGGTTAAGAATATATTCACCTAAGAATATACGCACTAGTTTACTAGATGTTGCACTGAACAAAACCAATACAGTAATGTATCTGCTGGTCTCTATGTGTTAATAGATAACGCAGGGTAAGCCTACATGGCATGTGTCGCAGGATACATCGAGTTTGAATATTAATTTGTGTACCTTGGCGCCTATAATACTCTATCCATTAGACGGAATTGATAGTCTGCAATGAGGCTTAAGCGAATAATATCTAATATAATACACAATTCACGCTCGTGACGTACAGGGGCAGGCAAATTATGAATATAACATTTAAAAACAATCTATTTGTTAATTGTAAAAAAAACACAGTAACACATGACATTCAGAGGAAGAATGCGAAGCGAATGAAACCGCAATGTACAAAATAGGTTCAGTCTTTTGAGCTACAAAACAACTACATTCAATTGACATGCGTACAAAAACTACACACGTACCATCATATCAGCCACATGCAGCCCACTACTGAGCGTAGTCCTCCCCCAAAGGTCTAGGCCTACACACGTATAATACTGAAAAAACAATACACTCCGAATCTGTCGGATGGAAAGGGATTTTATTGGATTTATCATGTAATACAGAAATGAAAACGATGCTTGTTAATTCCTTTGCTGATACAGCGATGTCGTTTCCATTTCCATTTCGTTAGCTCTAATTTAAAGCTGCCCAATTGATGATTACGCAGAATGACAGTGATTGGATAACAATGCCGGTACGTATTGCTTTTGCAATACAAAACGCAGCTGTAACGTTGTTTTGCACTTACCGACATGGATTTTACAATATGCTGTCTACATAAAAGTTTTTTTTTAAATATTACACCGACATGAATTTAAATCCGAAGTTTTCTTTTTTATCTTTGTCAAAAAATATCAAATTATATATGGCAATAAGACATCGTGTTAAGTGAAATTAAAAAAGGGACTAAAAGAAAATCAATGTAATCTAGATAGAAAAAAGGAAAATTTAAACTTCTTTAAAAGTAATGTCTGACGAAGGTTCTTGCATATATCATTAGCCTGCTATTAAAGACATGAAGAAACTTTTAATGCAGCTTATGTGGCATTGTTCAGGTCTTGTTTAAAATAATTAACAAAATACAACGAATATTTTAAAATAAAAAATGAAAACGACGACACTTAAGATGTTTTGAAATTTCGCTAATTCCCGTTTATGTTAAAGTAACAGTAACAATAATCCTAAATTGTATAAGCAAAATAAAATAATATTAATAGTAGAATAATAAAAAATGCTTCATAATATCGAATTGCAAACTTACGTTGTTATATTTCATATTAGAATTCCAAAGGTCGTTAATTTAAAGTAAAAACTTAATGTTTATTGCTTGCCAGCGACAAACGTCAACTGTGTTTTGTTTTGATTAATGACCAGCATTAAGGTCACATGTAATACGTCATCAAGGTAATTGTTTCAAAAACAAAGATTTATTGTACAGTTCATTGTACGCGTATTACGACATAATTTACTATAAAACTTATGTATTAATTCTCTAACTTAATTAGAAAACAACAATTTCTATACTAACAGACTTAATGAAGGAAATACTTATATGCCTTAGAGTTAAACGAACTAAATGTTTACTTACTAATTGTTCCAAATATTATTTTCAAGTGATAGTACCCTCTGAAATAGTGTCTGAAAACCAACTATGCATTGATTCTTAGTAGCTGTCATACTAATATTTGTTCCATTCTACATGAAAACACTAACTGGTTACATTAACAAAAATTACCTAGATTGAATTAAGAATTTTATTTGAACAGTCGCTTGCAATGACTTATAGCGAGCGGTATGCACTGCGCCAAAGCGGACCCGCTTAATAAAGAAATTAATGGAATAAGTGGTTAAGCCCAGCTATCATTCAAAATAAGTGAGTGCCATTAAGCCCGTTTTATATTTTATTTTAGCTTAAACTTCTGTGTCACAAAATTTAGTCGTTCCGGCAATTGGAATGGTTCCAATTTAAATTTTACGTGTAGTACATTAACAGAATACTCCTCGAATTTATTAATTTAATAATAGAAAAGTAATGAATTAACTGCTTTAGTATTTTTGTTATATAAATGCAGTAATAGTGAATCATCTATCCATTCAGACAATGGCTGATTACTGTTGTACGGAGACTTCCGTCTTTGTTTAAATAGGTTTATAATTGTATTGCATTAATATAATAGTAATATTCAAATTGTAATATATAAGAGAAAACCAACGTATTGTTGTATTGACTAACTTGTTAAAATGTTAATTGAATTTCAATTTACCAGTACGGTTTTCTTTCATTAGAAAAATCCAAACAAATTTTCGCTAGCAATTTTTGTACTAAAAATATCTTATTGATAACATTAAAACAAAGTATTTAAGAGATTATTAAATTAATTTCCGATAGCCCTTAGGTATGATCCGCGTTGTCGATAGCTATTCCAAACATTCTGCTTATTGAAATCTTCCGGCGATCACGACATGACCCGTCACGGCGAAGGATTCCTTAATATCCTTGAGAAATATTTATAATGAAATTCGTCCATACCTTTTTCTCTCATTCTTAATTCCCATACTTGGGAAACTTAGTAGTTTTAATCGGGAATCGACTATTCGAATTTCATGAAATGTGAAAGTTGAACAAAAATCGCGATTTTAAATTCAATTAAATACGATGAAATATATGTCATATCAAATACATTTTTTTTTATCATGTTTTCTTACATCATTGGATGCGGAAATCGGAGACGGCATACCGTGGTAGACAATAGCAAAAGGCCTATGTCTAACAATGGACAGACAAAGTCTGACGATGATGATTTTTTTTAAATACAGTATATAAATTTAAAATTTGTAATAATATTTAGTTATGCGTTAAAAACCAATATATATCGTCACTAAGATAATTTCAAACATAATTATACACCCTTCAGTGAGGTAATAATTATAACTATATTATGCAATCTTTCAATATGTTCTAAAAAAACAAGTTACTGTAAGTTACAATATGGTGTAGTCGATGTGATTCTCGTTTGTGGTCACTGGAATATTGCAATAACATAAACAAAGTGCCACATGGAGCTACGTGACCACATTCATGACGTCAACTTGCATATTCATGATTAATATTAATATCTAAAGCAATCTATTATCATTGATCATAACAAACTATATTGTCAACGAATTGATGGCAAGTTAGAGAAATTTGAATTTCGAATTTTTTATAAGCACTACGTTTAATTACTTTATCATAAATATATTAGTAACATGTCGCCCAGTGCTGCGAAGGCATCCCTCAAAGGTCAACACGATGATCGGTCTTCGGGTGCCGTAATCCAAGATACTCCCGTGACCACGACTGAGATTGTCAGTCCATTGTGTGGGAAGCGTACTCACTTTCCAGCTACAAGTTCAGAACTTCGGCCGTAAAGTTAGTATTTAAAACATAGTTGGTTAGCGTAAAAGTTCTTAACTTTAATAATATTAATAAATAACTAACTTTACTGATAACATTTATTTCATGTCTTCGTGTTTTGACAAGCTGTACATTGGATATTCAGTCCCTATTTCAATCAACTTAATTAGTGACATGACAGCTCTGCTGCCCCCAAGGCGTTAATAGCTTGTTAAATTTGAATAGAATTCAATTATGTTAGACTTTAACTCAATTAATGATTTCCGAATTGAATTTTGTAAGACATTACAAATTTAACTAACAGATGTGCTAACGTCGATTTGTCGCTGTTAATTAAATTGTTGGTTAGACGAAGAGTATTTATACCTTTGATAATATAAATAATAAACAATTATTAATAAAAAGGACTAAATCGAATAATAGGACACTTGAACGACGTATCGAAAGAAGCGCATTACTTTCAAAAACATAACTCGTAACTGGTCACAATTTCCGTTCAATCTCTAGATGAATTAGGACTTTAAATTCGCGTTAATTACAGATCGTGTTCATAAGAACATAATCGATAAACATTTGTCCTGTACCGCTACTGTTATAAGAGCGAAATATAAATTCCATCATTGATATAACAAACAGTTTCGAACTTCAGTAATGCTACATCAACAAACACATAGAAATAATTACTTAGTTAATTCTTTATTCAAGACTTCTGTTCTGTTGAATAGAACGATAGAGCCGAAACTTATTTCATTATCTGAAGACAAAAGGTCTCTCAGTAAACAAACAAGCTACGTGCCTTTTGTTTACCCTTCTATTAACCGAGGCATGTTCACGCTTATTATTATGTACTACATGACGTCTACAGTTACCATTTCAGAATAAATAAGACGAGACTTAGCTTCTTGCCCGACTGGCGTGAGGTTAATGACTCACGCAGGTCTTTATGTACATACATAACGTTAAATACATTATATAAGTATATAAGTGTGACCGCAAGTATACTACACAAATGTGCCCGATCTGAATGTGAGCATCACAACTCAATTTGCAATCCTCCGCAGTTATATATGATTGTAAAAATACATGTCAATAAAAGAAAACCCATATAAACAGTAATGTTACGTCATAGATAAAAGACAACTTCCTTCACACGATAAATAAATTACGTACAACAGTAATTATGACTTTTCTTATATTATTTTTATGCATCTGTTTCCGTTTACGTCACGACTGATCAACACGTTATGGGAGAGTGCGTGCGGCGCGTGGTGATAATAAAAGTTAGGAAAAAATACGCACGTGGCGCACTCTATCCGCAGTTGTATCAAAACCTATGATATAACTTCCATCTATCGCGGTCAAAGCCCTTATGATGTAATGTTAGTAGTACTAGATTGTTATAGTAAAGCTACACTAAAGCGCCGCTTAAAGCTAGTAAACGACTATGTTATCTCGTATTTGAAGTAATAAAGTATTAAGAAAGTGAAGATATTAAAAGTATATAAGAATTAAACACTTATTCGTTTGCGGCCATAAATAGCGTCATTGCAGAAGATAACGTGTAGGGGTTGGTTGTTTACGAGCCATAAGACACGCTCGATAAGCCCCAAGGTAGATAAACAATTTTTTCTACGAAGACGGCCGCGAATATAACGACCTCATTCACATATGCGACTATAAAAGTAGTTTTTTATTTGTAAAACATTAAATGACTAACTTATAATTTTAAGTTGTAATGGGGCATTCCATCATAAAATGTTTGTCTTTGATTCAAAGGTAAGTAAACATTTTCAACACGCAGTAGTGACTACACAGATGACTGTATAGAAATTATCATTAGGGATTTTTTAAATTCCACTACAATTATTTAAGCTATGTTTTAAGTAGTAAAATAATCTAGTAAATCTCACATTTCATCATCATCTCCCTACCCTTGTAACGATTGCAACAGTGCACCAGCTTCTCATCCTCCAGATCAATCAATCTTCCGTCATCAAAGTCGTTACTCAACTCAATTTTCTGTTTATGTCTCTCTCTTAATGGATTGGGTAGCAGTGTCGAGTGGTTGGATTCTTAACACCCTTCTGAATATCACCTCATTACTAAAACTCACATTGCTATGACATAAACGTGTCGGTTAACAAATTACTCAAGTACCTAATCTATACATATTTTGCATTTTAGTTTAAACTACTCATATAATACAACAGTTACAGATCAAGGAAATGAAAGCGAATGTTTGCCAAATAACAGAACGTAACATCTTCCCTCCGGATGTGACGCAAGACAAAGTAATTCAATCATATAAATGAAGCGTGAGTAACTCTGTTTTTTCTATTCATTCGAAGTTAAGATACTATTTTCACCAGTTATCACAATTGGATATAGTAAATTGATAGGTTGACCAGAAAATTTATTGTTACTTATTTCATTTTTTTTTTAGTTACACATAAATAATAATGAACAATCAACCACAGAGAAGTAAACGTTTTTCCTTGCCGTACCACATGGGAAGTTGCATTAGGCATGATTTGGGCATCGAGTCGCAACGAACTTGTTAACAGGCTTAAAATAAAAGAGTTTAATAGGTAAGTTTGTAACAAAGCTTTTATTTTTCAAGCAATCGTTGCGTGACTTTTAGATTCGTGTGAAAGTTTTATTGAAAAATTGAGGTTAATCATAAATAGCTACCGTAATGACGGTTAATTTAGACCAAAGCCGTGACCTAGAAACCGCGGGAATAGATTAGGGCTTAGTCAAAATTACTTTATAATTCCGTTGTTAACGTGACTACTTGAAATTTTATGGACATTATTTTCTTCTTTTGCTTCTGAGTTTGTAATGAGTAAAAAGGTTACAATAATAAGTTTGCATTACAACTACTGCCACGTGAAATATTTGCACTAAAGCCATAAGCACAAAAGGTTATGAGATTATATCAACATCTCTTTTTTCTATTTCCACTGGTGATTGTTACGTGTTTCTTAACAACACAAAAAAGGCATTATTAAATTAATTTCCTTAGATTTTACATTTTAACTTAATGAAATATTGTAGAATAAATCATACAGAATTAAACTGCAGCGTCAACTAAACTGAACCAACCGCTTAATTTCGTAATATCAGAATAATATCATTTGCTTGCACAATAATGTGAAATTTTCAATTAAGGTTTAATCAATTTCATCGGTCTTTAAGCGGATTTCAGATTACAGATGTTGATGTGCATAATATTTAAATTCTATTATCGTATTATGCCAACATTTACATTTTCACACATAATTTTCCCTTTGAATTTTCGAACTGCGTTCAGTTTCACTAAGGATTAGGTTTGTTTGCCTTTAATTTTCATGCGCTCCACTACATCAAATAGATCTTCAAATATTTTACGTATGCATAATAAACATGGCGATATTGCATAATGTATGGGCATTAAATTATCAAAACTTTCGTGAGACATTTCGTTATACTACTAATAAAAACGGCTAAGTCACGTGTAAATCGGTGTCGGTACCGACTAGTTCCGACCCCATAGGGGGCTCATCTTCGGGTTAAGTGATTTAGAATTTAGAATTTGAATTTAGAATTAAGCGATGGTAATGGATGGGTCTGAGAGAAGAAGAAGGGAATAAAGAATTAGAAGATTTTATTTAAAAAAAAAATCTTTTTATCTTACTAATATCAATCTAATAACTACCTACTAAAGAATCTTAGTCTATCGCCTTGAACGAAATTGTTTAATCAAAAATTATATTTAAGGGCAATTTTAATACTTAATTAACTGGCGACCTGAATTAATTAATAGATAATCTTCCCCGGGATCAATCAGGGACCTACCGGCGCCACGCGACCGCAACTATGTCGATGACCTCTACTATAAGTCTATTAATTTGAACGTATTAAAATGTAGATTCCCATTGTTACGTGTTTCGTCCCATATAACGTTATTTTTATGAATTAAGAGATTGCGTGCACGCAACTCATTTTATTTGACCTGATTTTAAATTGTTAAGTCAGGTCAAATTAGTAACTCACCTGAAGAACTCAAAATTAACTCACGTACGAGAAATTTATGAAATAAAAATAAATCACAAAGACGAATTTGTCTCGTGAGGTAAATTTTTAATTAACAGACCTAACATTTTAATAAGAAATAATTAATCGTTTATCTCTTTTAAGTTTTTTAATTTGTGAAGTCAAATAGTTAGAAGTAGGTACTTCCCGTATTTGCTTTAACCTAAATTTTAACTAAAATTTTCTATAAGAAAATCTCTGTTAGTCGAAACCATGTTAAAACGAGTGGTGTACTTTAAAATTAAAAGCTAGCGACTGGCCTGTAGCCCGAAATAGCTTTCGTCAGAATTCGTAGTGCAAGGTAGTTATTTATGTATGTTGTTTCAAACTTGGTTCCTACTCGCATCATTGTGAGTTAAGTCTTTGTTAAAACTTTAGTATATGTTTCTTGGACAAAACACAATTGTTGAAAGGATTAGATTTAATTGAATTTAATTTTTAATATCAACATTAAATTGTAATCATCATTATCATCATCAGCTCACTATAGGTCCCCACCGAGGAGCTCGGAGCCTACCCTATTATTAGGGGTATGAACCATATCCTAACACAAGCTTTTTCAAGCTTACCTGGAATGGTTAAAAGAAATATTAGTTGATTAACGAAAAT